>CM040918.1:3217460-3252460 GCA_023029165.1 Gobiocypris rarus
TGTGAGTGAGTGTGAGTTTATGTTTGTGTGAGTGTGAGAGAGAGTGTGTGTGTGTGTGTGTGAGAGAGAGAGAAAGAGTGTGTGTGTGAGTGTGTGTGAGTTTGTGTATCTTAGAATGGTTTGTTTTGTTTTGATATGATGCAGACCCAATTATCTGTGTATGTGTGCTCATATTATCACAAACCTCACCCAAAATAATAGGAAAACTGAATAAAATGATGTTTTGTGAGATTGGTAGGCTGTTTCTCGAGTGTTTTAGTATGTTTAAATAGTCAAACGATGTATGTTTGATGAGAGAGTCTGTGAACAGACAGAGACACTGAGACTCCTTGAGCTGTTTTGTTTGTATTATGTCCAGTTGTGTCTCTGACAGAATCCTCTGTGTTTTCTTGATTATCTGCAGACGAGGGATGACTTCCTTGGGCAAGTGGATGTTCCTCTGCACCAGATCCCTGTGAGTATTTACCATCATTTTTTTGTTGTTGTTGAAACTTCTTAATTAATAGGCGTATATGTTAAATCTAGGTGTTATTTTCAGAAGGTTAACCTCATGCGTCTTCAGAGACGCTCCCGTTTTAACATGGGATTGTAAAATAAACCTTCTGGTTTTGGAACTGCTCAGTTGCAGCTCATTATTAGTCACTCTGAACATTAAACTATGTGTGTGTGTGTGTGTGTTGGCTGAGTGATCATAAACATTAAGACTTAAAAATATCAGCCACATGACTGTGCTTCGTAGACTATTTTCAGCACTGGCTATTTGTGAAATAAAATGAATAATGTTTAATGTGATATATAAATTGAATTACACAAATGCAACATTATTTGTGTTTTTAGGCTGCTATGTGTATATATATATATTTATATACTCACCAATCAGGCATAACATTATGACCAGGTGAAGTGATTAACACTGATGATCTCTTCATCACGGCTCCTGTAAGTGGGTGGGATATATTAGGCAGCAAGTGAACATTTTGTCCTCAAAGTTGATGTGTTAGAAGCAGGAAAAATGGGCAAGCGTAAGGATTTGAGCGAGTTTGACAAGGGCCAAATTGTGATGGCTAGACAACTGGGTCAGAGCATCTCCAAAACTGCAGCTCTCGTGGGGTGTTCCCGGTCTGCAGTGGTCAGGATCTATCAAAAGTGCTCCAAGGAAGGAACAGTGGAGAACCGGCCACAGGGTCATGGGCGGCTCAGGCTCATTGATGCACGTGGGGAGCGAAGGCTGGCCCGTGTGGTCCGATCAAACAGACGAGCTACTGGAGCTCAAACTGCTCAAGAAGTTAATGCTGGTTCTGATAGAAACGGGTCAGAATACACAGAGCATCGCAGTTTGTTGCGTATGGGGCGGCATAGCCGCTGACCAGTCAGGGTGCCCATGCTGACCCCTGACCCCGCCGAAAGCACCAACAATGGCACGTGAGCATCAGAACTGGACCACGGAGCAATGGAAGAAGGTGGCCTGGTCTGATGAATCAGGTTTTCTTTTATATCACGTCACTTTCCTGGGGAACACATGGCACCAGGATGCACTATGGGAAGAAGTCAAGCCGCCGAAGCAAAAATGGTTTGAGGAGCACAACGTGTTTGAGGTTTTGACTTGGCCTCCAAATTCCCAGGTCTCAATCCAATCGAAGGGGGGCCAACACAATATTAGGAAGGTGGTCATAATGTTATGCCTGTATACATACTGTTGCTAATTATGCTATGATATTTTGATCTTTTTTATATATATATCTACAGACAGAAAATCCGAACAATGAAAGGCCGTACACATTCAAGGACTTCCTGTTGCACCCGAGAAGGTTAGCAGGAGATTTTACTGCAGTTTTGACCACCTGTACACCTCCATGCTTTATTCCCCAAACATGATGTTTTTAGCCTAACGCTCACGCTGTTGTTGCGAATGATGAGCCCTCTGACCTGCTATGACATCATGGAACGGTGCACTGTTTTCATTTGAAACATGTACACATCAACACCGTTGATACACTTCAATGGAAAACGATCCTTTTCTGGTACTTTGAGAAGTCTTTTGTTGATGTGTCTGTTATGATACAGTCACAAGTCGAGGGTGAAAGGTCATCTGCGACTGAAGATGACGTACCTGCCCAAAAACAGCGATGCGGAGGACGACCCTGCTGAAGTGAACGAGAATCTGGATGTAAGAACAATGCACACACAAACACAAGCTTTGCTTTGGTAACAAACAGTAATTCTAGAGGTCTAGAATGAAATCACAGATGCTGCTCACAATACATGTGTATATGTATACAGTACATCAATGATTTCCTTCATCTTTAACCGTGGTCTGCTTTGTTTAAAGGAACGATCATTACTGATGTAGTTTATTTCAATTATCTGTGTTGGATGGAGAGGCCATGAACATGCTTTATATTCCTCTATCTGCTCAAAAGTGCTTTGTGTCCTCAAGCACAGTTCTGCCTTCTTCACAAAGCTTTTCAGACATGTTTCGACCTTGAGCTGTGGGTTATTTCTGAACAGAACAGAGACAGAATTTGTCCTTGAGGGGAAAAGAAGGAATTATGGTCCAGTCGGAATTTGTTGTACATTTACATTTGTATTTATTTGTTTTTGATTTTGTTGCTGGATTTAATGTTTTTTTTTTTGTCCATTTAATGTGTTATTTAGTCAAACATCACTGTTACTATTGTTTATTTCATTTTTTTAAATAATAAATATTTTATAAAAAAGTAATAAAATAAAATTCTTGACCTCAGGAATTTATTTATTTATTTATTTGATAAAATAATTATTTGTACTTTATTTTTTTTGTTTTATTTTGCCTTAGCCAAATAAATAAAAAATGTTTTATAAAAAAGTAATAAAATAAAAATTTTTGCTTTATTCTTTTTATAATAATAATAATTATATATACAGTATATATAATTGTATATATATATATATATTAAATATTATTATTATTATCAATTTTATTATTAAATATATGTTTTTTTTTTTGCCTGAGCAAAATTAAATTAAATTACTTATCTACTTATATTATTTAGTCAAACATCACTGTTATTATTGTTTTTTTAATACATCAAAAATACAATTTACCTCTTTGTGAGAAACATAAGGGCATGTAAAGATATTAAGGCCAGGACGTTTTATTTTTTAATTATTATTATTTATTAATTACATTTTTGCACTTTTACAGAGAAAACATGAGATCATGTAAAGATATTAATATTAAGCTCAGGAATTTTTTTTTTCATGTTTACTGAGAAACAAGATAATGTAAAGATATTACCTTTAAGGTCAGGATTTATTTATTATTTAATTTTATTTATTTATTTTGATCTTTTTGTACTTTTACTGAGAAACAAGTGAAGAAATTATGTAAAGTGGCCTAATTTAAAATATGGCTTAAGCCCCCCAAAATTAGATAAAATAAAAATGATAATAAGTATTTTAATAAATAATAATAAAATACATTTTATTATTTTTTAAATAAAATACAATTATTATTATTATTATTACATAAAAATAAAAATAAATATTATTATTTTTATTTTGGCCTGAGCCAAATTAAATGACTTTACTATTACTTCACAAATAAACCACAAAAGAAAAGCTTAGCAATCAAAGCTTTAGCAAGCCTTCAGCATCATGGCGCAATGCCGCAGAACACGAGCTTTTGTTCTGGTCGTTTTGAAGTGCAGTATGTGTTCAGTCATGGACACTGAATGTCATCGAGTTTCCAAACAAAAGAAACAAAGCCTTCAGCAAACTAATGACATCTGTTATATTTATGCACAATAACTTTAATATAGAACCAGCAGAGTCAGTGTGTACTTTTCCAGCCCGCTCTCATTGTACGAGGGCTGTGTTGATGCTGGTGTCGGGTGTGTTCACATCGGACGAGAAATACAGGTGCAAAACAGCACCGAGAGTAGATTAAACTGAGCTTCATAATTAGAGACTTGGTCCGGGGTGCTCCGGGGGTTGTTATGTGACGTGTGTACCAAAAAGTTGCAGTTAAATGGCTGACCAATGATCACACAAACAGGATCTCCCATAGCATTGCTTGTAGGAAAAGTAACAGCACAATGTTTTAATACTCTGCTCATGTCTGTCTGATAGCCTGGTTGGGAGTTTTTGGAGCCTCATGAATTATGCAGTCCTCATCATCCCCATCAGCTGCCTGCGCTGCCCCCTGGCTGGGAGGAGAGGCAGGACAACCTGGGGCGAACATACTACGTCAACCACGAGAGCAGGACCACACAGTGGCACAGACCCACCATCCAGTAATTATCACCTACTTAAAACACACACACACATTAGAAACATACACACACAAGCCCAATAACATACACAAGCCCAGTGCGCAATGTAAATATTTGCATTTATCTTTTACAATCATTCATTTGGCACATGGCTTCAATCAGAGTGATGTTTGATCATATGAATTAAGTTTTTAGTACATCAAATATACTTTTTGTGCAAAATGCTGTTAAGATTTTACATTTGAAAAGGTCAGTATTTTTTTACTTTATTTAAAAAAATATATTTTAGTACATCATTTTTATATTATATTTTATTTATTTTATTAGTACATCAAATATACATTTTGCACTTTGACTGAGAAACAAAAGGCCATGCTAAGATTATTAATTTAAAAAGGTTTGTGTTTTATATTTTGTTTATTTTTATTTTTTTTGGTTTATTATTTTATTTATTAGTACACCAAATATGCAATTTGCACTTTATTTTATATTTTGTTTGTTTTATTTTTTATATTTCGTTTTATTTCTTTTATTTTTTTTATTAGTACATCAAATATACATTCTGCACAGAAACAAAAGGAAATGTTAAGAGTTTACATTTTAAAAGTCAATGTTTTATTTTATCTTACTCTCTTTTTTTGTTTTTCATTTCTTTTTTTTCTGTATAAAAATCATTTAAAAAAGGTCAGGAGTTTTTAAAATCATGAAATGCACAAATAATTTTGACTCTGTGTGTGTGTGTGTGTGTGTGTGTGTGTGTGTGTGTGTGTGTGGACTGGTAATCCCTACGGTATGGGGACAAAATGTCCTCACAAAGATGCCAATATCCAAAATCCTTGTCCTTGTGGGGACATTTTTTGGTCCCCATGAGGAAAACATCTTATAAATCACACTGAGATGTTTTTTGAAAAAGTAAAATGCAGCATGTCTCCTGTGATGGGTAGGTTTAGGGGCAGGGGCAGTGTGTGTGTGTGTGTGTGTGTGTGTGTGTGTGTGTGTGTGTGTGTGTGTGTGTGTGTGTGTGTGTGTGTGTGTGTGTGTGTGTGTGTGTGTGTGTGTGTGTGTGTGTGTGTGTGTGTGTGTGTGTGTGTGTGATGGGTAGGTTTAGGGGCAGGGGCAGTGTAGGGGGATAGAAAATACGGTTTGTACAGTATAAAATGCATTACGCCTATGGAATGTCCCCATAAAACATGAAAACACAACATGTGTGTGTGTGACCATTTATTTTCTGTAGATTTTCAACAATCATCAGGTCATTACGCCTTACATAAAACTCTTTAGAACTCAATCATCCTGTTTTATCTTAGACAGGCCTGTTATTTCCTTCCTCTGCTCTCTGCTGGTCAGCGGCGCCCTCATCTGCTTTATTTGAGTCTTTCTGGGTCATTTTGAGCACTGAAGTGTGTGTTTTGCCCTGATTTACAGGGACACTCAAAGAGACAATGAACAGAGACAGGATACACAAAACGAGTCCCAGCGGGCGTTCCTCACACGCAGACAAATATCTGAACATGACGAGAACCACGAGCGTAGAGAATCACCTGAGGTACTAACACACACATTTCTGTGACTTCCTCTGAACACATGGACAAACGACACACCTTCACATCTGTGTGTGTGTGTGTGTGTTTTGTAGAGCTGGGAGATCATAACGGCAGATGAGTCCACGCTATACAGCCACAGCGAGCGCTCGCCTCCGCCCCCCCACTCCCCGATGGAGTTCACAGGATTCTGCGAGGAGTTCAGCCGACTGCAGCCTGGAAACGACAGACGCACGTCCCTCACGGTCAGTCCAGAAACACACTAGCACTCACACGTCACAAATGAGAGTGTTCAGCGCACCTACATGCACAAGAAAACAAATTATTACTACGTTTTATGGCTGTAAATTCATTAAAGGTGCAGTGTGTAGTATTTATGAAGATCTATTGACATAAATGCAATATAATATACATACCGTATTTTCCGGACTATGAGTCGCTCCAGAGTATAAGTTGCATCAGTCAAAAAATGCGTCAAAAAAGTCGCATTATACTGGACTATAACGCTGGCTTCACACCACACGCGCAAGCGTTGGCAGGGCAGGAGCGGTGCGTATGGACAGCGGGAGCCACGCCCACCCGACCGCCGATTCACACCAGTAGCGTTTGTCTCGCACAGCAGAGCATTTTTCAAGAACCCATCTTTGGACTCGTTCCTCTAGCTCTAGCCATCTTGCTTTCAGTCCACAATTAACTTTCTTTGTTTTCTTCATTAGAGTTAAAGTAACCTGTACTTTTCGCCAGCCCATCACAAGTTTCTCACTCACTGCAAACTTTCTTTTCGCTGCTCGATTACCATTTTCAGCTGCATATTTTACTAACGTTACCTGCGGTTTAGGGTTGTGCCGATGGACGTGCGAGTGCGACACACTAATCCTCTTCTATAGTTAAACTAAAAACTTTGCAGGGATTGCTCTGTAAATTAAACTGAGAGTATAACTAAAGCATTTATGCTATTTTAAATACTGTAGTCTATGCCAGATATATAGCCTACATTTTTAAATAATCCATTTCATAAGCATGCGTGTTTATTTTAGCACTTCCGTCAGTGAAACAACACACTACAGCCTGTAAAACATTTAAACGATTATCAGTTAATAATGGTAACATAAAGATTAAGACAATTAAATATTAGTTTAAAAAAAGATTAGTTTTATTTCCCAGCAAAGATGCGTCATACGCCGCTCTGCGCTTTGAGATGAATGTGGGACACGAGGTGGATAGACTCGAATATATCCGTCTTCATGTTTTCTCCTGATGTTGCAAAGCAACACGTGTTGTAAAACGTCTGAAGAGCGAATTTTATCCTCCACAGGGTCAAGACATTTAGGCTATGTTTGATTTTGCACTGCCAGAGAAAACAAAAGTAAAATCGCCGGTGTGTGTGTGTGTGTGTGTGTGTGTGTGTGTGTGTGTGTGTGAATTATAATTCAAATAAACTTGACGCGCCAAGTCTAATAAGAACAAACTGTGTTAAATAAAATTTGAAGGTATTCATCCTACATTGTTTTTTTCTACTTCACCACAGTAAAGCATGTGAATGGGTAGGCTATAATAGACTTAAATATAAGTAAACGAAAGGAAGAAACGTTTACAATTCCCTGCGAAAATGAGTGTGACGCGAGTGAAGATTTGGGAAAAGAAATGAGATGTCCAGTGGGATAAAATGGACTAAATGTTAGCCTTTTGGTTATGCCTATTGTTAAAGTTCACGAAAATCGGAAAATCAGGTACAAACATATTTGAAAAGCTGGCAAATCTTTAAATTGGGAGGGGTGAGCGGTGGGTGGTTGCAATTCACAACCTCACCACTAGATGTCACTAAAATGTACACACTGCACCTTTAAAACAATGAATCATGTTCTATTCGTTAACATGAGTTATCTTGAAATGTTCCTACAATTATATTTTCTTTCCAACTGTTCATTCTGAATAATAAATAAATGTATTTCCCCACTATCCTGCAGCAGGCCAGTGCTCGTCTTCTCATTAACAGTGTTTTTCTCTTACTGATCATATTTCATTCCTGTCAAGTTTAAAAAAATTGTATTAATTTGACTGATAAAGTGTATAGAGACAGAGCACATTTAGGCCACGCCCAAAGGGGGGGGGGGGGGGCAATCCAGCTCTCCATTGCCGTTCTATTGCGTGAAGCGTATCGCCTTGTTATTTCTTACTTATAATAAAAAACAGAACAATGTCTAAAAGCTGAAATGTGACATGGTGTACAGCAAACAAGCTAAAAAACACAAAACTAAGTTGTTTTAAGCTGTCGACCCCCAAAAAACGAGTGTTTAAGGAGACAGAAGTGGATACAGGCAATAAGACGCGAAGCTTTAGCTGGAAGAATGGGTACATTTTGGGATTCTGGCACTCCGTATGCCTGCGTGTGCAGTAAACATTTAGTCAAATATCCAAATGTCAGTGTTATATATTATACTTCCTGTCGCTGATTACGTTCCCCTCCAGTGGGCGTAGATCGCAGTGTAATATAACATGTCTCTATTGCCCGTATGCACTTTTATGTCTTTAAACGCTCGTTTTTTGGGTCAACAGGTTATAAACAATTCTGGATTTTTGGTTCTGTGTTTATGAGCTTGTATGCTGTACACCTTGTGACATATCAGCTTTTAGACATCGTTTTAGACAAGGCCGCTTCACCCAATAGAAAGTCAATGGAGAGCGTTAGTTTGGTGGGCGTGGTGGTGCTCTTATTTCAGTCTTTTAATATATTTGAATGAATAAATAAATTTAACAATGTTAAATATTAAATGAATCTGACAGTGTAGAGGAGAATGATAGTCAAATACTTTGAATACTAATTAAGGCATAAACATGTAAATTACATACAGTAAAATGATTGACAGTAAAAAAATGACACAGAATAGTGATTAATAAATGTTCATACTGATCGCAGTTACTAGTTTAGATGAGCCCTGACACCCTGCGGTGTAATAATCGCGTATGTTTAACAGCCACTGCTTCTCAGATCTGCTTGAGTTGGATTAAAACTTCTCACCATCAGATTGAGTAATCATCAGAATATCTCTTCTCCTGTCTCTGAAAATGTTTTTTAGGTGGCGTTTAGTCAACTAGGTAACCACGACACATTGAAAATATACATAACAGGAAATAAATTAGTTGTACAGGTCCTTCTCAAAAAATTAGCATATTGTGATAAAAGTTCATTATTTTCCATAATGTAATGATAAAAATTAAACTTTCATATATTTTAGATTCATTGCACACCAACTGAAATATTTCAGGTCTTTTATTGTTTTAATACTGATGATTTTGGCATACAGCTCATGAAAACCCAAAATTCCTATCTCAAAAAATTGGCATATCATGAAAAGGTTCTCTAAACGAGCTATTAACCTAATCATCTGAATCAACTAATTAACTCTAAACACCTGCAAAAGATTCCTGAGGCTTTTAAAAACTCCCAGCCTGGTTCATTACTCAAAACCGCAATCATGGGTAAGACTGCCGACCTGACCGCTGTCCAGAAGGCCATCATTGACACCCTCAAGCGAGAGGGTAAGACACAGAAAGACATTTCTGAACCAATAGGCTGTTCCCAGAGTGCTGTATCAAGGCACCTCAGTGGGAAGTGTGGGAAGGAAAAAGTGTGGCAAAAAACGCTGCACAACGAGAAGAGGTGACCGGACCCTGAGGAAGATTGTGGAGAAGGACCGATTCCAGACCTTGGGGGACCTGCGGAAGCAGTGGACTGAGTCTGGAGTAGAAACATCCAGAGCCACCGTGCACAGGCGTGTGCAGGAAATGGGCTACAGGTGCCGCATTCCCCAGGTCAAGCCACTTTTGAACCAGAAACAGCGGCAGAAGCGCCTGACCTGGGCTACAGAGAAGCAGCACTGGACTGTCGCTCAAATTTTGCATGTCATTCGAAATCAAGGTGCCAGAGTCTGGAGGAAGACTGGGGAGAAGGAAATGCCAAAATGCCTGAAGTCCAGTGTCAAGTACCCACAGTCAGTGATGGTCTGGGGTGCCATGTCAGCTGCTGGTGTTGGTCCACTGTGTTTTATCAAGGGCAGGGTCAATGCAGCTAGCTATCAGGAGATTTTGGAGCACTTCATGCTTCCATCTGATGAAAAGCTTTATGGAGATGAAGATTTCGTTTTCAGCACAACCTGGCACCTGCTCACAGTGCCAAAACCACTGGTAAATGGTTTACTGACCATGGTATTACTGTGCTCAATTGGCCTGCCAACTCTCCTGACCTGAACCCCATAGAGAATCTGAGGGATATTGTGAAGAGAAAGTTGAGAGACGCAAGACCCAACACTCTGGATGAGCTTAAGGCCGCTATCGAAGCATCCTGGGCCTCATAACACCTCAGCAGTGCCACAGGCTGATCGCCTCCATGCCACGCCGCACTGAAGCAGTCATTTCTGCAAAAGGATTCCCCACCAAGTATTGAGTGCATAACTGAACATAATTATTTGAAGGTTGACTTTTTTTGTATTAAAACACTTTTCTTTTATTGGTCGGATGAAATATGCTAATTTTTTGAGATAGGAATTTTGGGTTTTCATGAGCTGTATGCCAAACTCATCAGTATTAAACAATAAAAGACCTGAAATATTTCAGTTGGTGTGCAATGAATCTAAAATATATGAAATTAAAATTGTATCATTACATTATGGAAAATAATGAACTTTTATCACAATATGCTATTTTTTTAGAAGGACCTGTACTATTTCAAAATGGATGTAAATTGATCATACGTGACAGTAAAGACATTTATTATATCACAAAATAATTTTATTTCAAATAAACGCTGTTCTAATAATCCAGAAAACAAAAATATGAAGCAGCTCAACTGTTTTCAACATTGATATTAAATCATAAATGTTTCTTGAGCAGCAAATCATCAAATTATTATGATTAGTGAAGGATCATGAGACACTGAAGACTGGAGTAATGATAATAAACTCAGCTTTGATTACAGGAATAAATCACACTTGACTATATATTCACATAGAAAACAGTTATTTTAAATGAGAATAATTTTTCACAATATTAGAATTTTTACTGTATTTTTAATCAAATAAATGCAGTCTTGATGAGCAGAAAACATTTTAAAAAATCTTACTGACACATGCAATTCAAATCAGACTCATGCTAACTATCTACTTTAAGCAACACACACATTTTCTAACGTCTTACAGACGTCTTACGGTTTATTTAAGATACCAAATTTATATGTGGTGTCATATCAGAAATATTCCTCACATTACGCCACTGATTCATAAATGATTCATATGAGTCATGATGCTCCAAGTGACTATATTGATAGTTTAGCATGACCTCTGACATGTAAATTAAGATTAATAGTGATGTGCACAGTGAAAGTTCAAAGCGATTATTACGGTTATGAGCTTAATTGCATTGGTTTGATCGAAATATTGTTTAAAATTGCGAAAATTCAATTATTATCGCATTATGAGCGTGCATGAAAATGTGCTCACTGTTAAATTTAAAGCCAGTGTATTTGCTCAACACTATAAACAACATTAATATTTAACATAACAGGGTGAAACAGTTTTGTGAAACTGCTGTGTTTTTCTCAGCCGCAGGGTCACGGCAGCCGCAGAGGAAGTGGACAGAACCTCACGGTGGAAGAGCATCCTGTTCACCCCGTGGTGAGAGCAGTGAAACATTCATATACATAAATATCCACCCGAGCCCAGACCGAACTCTCGCCGCATGCTCTAGTTTCAGTGTTTTGCTCAGTCTCTCAGCACATGATGTGTAATCTTAGCTGCTCCAGATTTCCCAGCATGCCCTGAACCTCGCAATACATCACTCATCTGCTCCCAGAGGACAGTGTGTTTGGGAGGCGAACTCCTAACTGTTGGCTATTTTTGAACCAAACGGACAATCTGTAATGGATTGTTTCCATTTTTTGTTCTCCTCATTTCACCCCTCTCTATATTTTCATTACTTTGCTCACTTTATCCTTTTCCGTTCTTCCCTTAAGTTATTACCCACCTCTGCCGGGCTACCTCCGGGATGGGAGGAAAAGCAGGACAGTAAAGGGAGACTTTATTACGTCAATCACAAGAGCAGGTCGACAACCTGGACACGGCCGCTCATTCAGGTACGCCTGGTTCCTGGTTGAACCGGTCTCTCTGTGGTAGGGCTGCACAAGTCGGAGCGAAATAACGTTAAATAATAAATATTGTTTTTTTGGACTTTAAATGCTTTGCTTGTTTGTAGGGCTGCACAATTATATATGACTGTAAAATAATATGAATTATTTGTACTATTATTGTTGTTATTATTATAATTCTTAAAGGGGTACTTCAGCGCTGGGAAGATGAATCTGTATTTAAACTGGGTCATTAATGTAGTAGAAATGTGAAATTATTTTTGAATTTGGTGCTTCTAGACTGAGAAAACACAGAAAATATATTTTTGTCTCATGGGGATGAAAGACAACAATTCCCAGAATGCACTGCTTCACTGCCCTACTCTAGGCACGGCTAGTCGGCTACTGGATTACTGGATCACTTGCCCACCGCGTTCATTTTCATAAAATCAGTTCAGTTAGAGACACTGCAATTAAAAACTGAACGTGTCTGTTCGATATAATGCGCAGTGAGCCGATTGAGCGCCACGGCACAAACGCAGCAGGATCGGATTACATTCATCACATAAGCGGAGGAAGCGGGATTCGCGGCGGATTCATAGCGGGATCAGTCTGGCGTGTGTTCAGTTCATGTCTTTGGAAGCTTAACTTTCATAGGAAGTTCATTTGAACAGTTGAAACACTCCCTTTGCTCTCCACCGCTCCGTTTACATGAATCTCCGCAGCTCGGGCGAGTGCTGTGAGTGTGATGTTGAAAACATGTGGGAATAGCGCCTCCTGCTGGCTGTAGTCTTCAGCCTCTGGACAAAAACTCCTCAGATGACGCAAAATGACGATATTTGCATCATCGGAGGAATTTTTCCAGAAATAAAATACATAAATCTCTGGTCTCAGGGTCATATGAGGGGAGTATGATAATTTGAATATACTCCTGGGTTTCTACTGATACAAAGCTTAATGCTAATCGCTGAAGTAACCCTTTAAATACTATTGAAACTAAACAGTCATTTAGTAATAATTAAATCAACAATGAAAGTGAAAATAGTTATAATGAATAATAATAATTATTATTAGTAGAAGTAGTACTATTATTACAAAATCAAAAATATTAAACAAAATAAGAAACCACTCTTGTTATATTTCACTGTAAAATATAAAATGTTAATAATAATATGAAAATGTATAATAATAATAATAATAATTTCTACATATTTATATTCATATTTATCATTTTATTATTCATTATTTATTTATTTTAATTTAATTTATATTTTTTATTTGTACTCTTTTTTTTTAATAAAAAAATGTATTTTATGTTTTGTTATTATTATTATTACTAAATAAAAATATTTTTAAAAATAAGAAATGTAATATTATTGTAATATTTCACTGTAAAATATAAAATGTTGAGTATTTAGGAAAATGTATATAAATAATAAAAAGAAGAGGAAGAATTATATTTGACAAAACTATAATTAATCTTAATTTCTTCATTTGTAAATTGTAAACCATCAAGCGTTTTAATTTGGCGGGAAACCGCAGGGATGCCATAAAAGTGCGTCTCATTATAAGTTTGGGAAGATGGTTGCCACGCGTTGATCAATTTGCTAATTTCGATTATTTGTGGCGTAATAATGCAGAATGTTTCTCAGACTCATTAGTCTCCCTGAACTTTGACCTCTGTATTTCAGCTCATACAGGCGCCCCCTGAGGCGGCGACGGGCGGGGCCATGTCTATCTCCCAGAATCCCACGGGCTACGCTCCGCCCCTGCTCTCCCCAGAAGTGTCCCCGCAGCACGCACACGCTCACACGCCGGAGCACGCGGGACTGATGCCGACCGGCTGGGAGGTGCGCAGCGCTCCAAATGGACGGCCGTTTTTCATAGACCACAACACTAAGACCACCACATGGGTAACTTTTTTACATGATAATCCATGGCATTGCCATGATACAGTATATGACTATAATAACTTGTCAGTGCTTTACTGTACGTGTTTTCCTGTGCGCTGTTTGAGTGCACCATTGTTCATGCTGAAAATGTACTTCCTGAGTTTGCCATCCTGTTTCCTGTTCCATTACAGGACGATCCCCGGCTGAAGGTTCCCGTTCAAATAAGAAGGAGAGTCTCCCTTGACCCCACTGACCTCGGCCCACTGCCGGTAAGAGGGATGATGTCATGATATGATTTTATTGGCATGGTGTTCAGGGCAGAGGTTGAAAAGTGTGTGTGTGTGTGTGTGTGTGGGCATGTTTTTGTGAAATATCAGGACACAAATGTGTATAATGACATGGGTATGACATAGGTATTACAAAAAGAGGGTGAAATATGAGGACGTTCCCCATGTCCTCACTTTTCAAAATGCTTATAAATCACACAGGATGAGGTTTTTTTCACAGAACGTAAACTGCACAGTCTCCTGTGATGGGTAGTGTGTGTGTGTGTGTGTGTGTGTGTGTGTGTGTGTGTGTGTGTGTGTGTGTGTGTGTGTGTGTGTGTGTGTGTGTGTGTGTGTGTGTGTGTGTGTGTGTGTGTGTGTGTGTGTGTGTGTGTGTGTGTGTGTGTGAGAGAGATGGGTAGGTTTAGGGGCAGGGGCAGTGTAGGGGGATAGAAAATACGGTTTGTACAGTATAAAATGCATTACGCCTATGGAATGTCCCCATAAAACATGGAAACACAACATGTGTGTGTTTGTGTGTGTGTGTGTGTGTGTCATCTCTTATAGCCTGGTTGGGAGGAGCGAGTCCATGGTGACGGCAGAATCTTCTACATTGATCACAGTAAGTGGCACATTCATAAACACAACAATAAAAAAACAGAGCTTTTTCTCTGAATCTGAAACTGATATGTGCATTTTTTTTAATTTTATTTTTTTATATATATTATTTAATATTTAAAATCTTTTACACACATGTGTGTGTGTGTGTGTGTGTGTGTGTGTGTGTGTAAAATATTTTTAAATATTAAATAATTTAAATAAAATATAAATAAATAATGAATAATACAATTATAAATATGAGTGTTATAGTACATTATATATATATATATAGAACTATAATATACTCATATTTATAATTGTATTATTCATTATTTATTTGTTTAAATTGTATTTAAATGATTTAGTAATTAAAAATCTTTTACATTATATCTATAAACATTTTCAAATTGATCAAAATTTTATTTTTTTATTTTTTATTTGTACTCTTTTTTTTCATAACCACACCAATAAAAATTCCACAATGTTGCACTTTTTCTATGAATCTGAAACTGATATGTGCCATTTTTTATGTGCATTTTTTATTTTGTATAATATTTAAAAAAACCTTTTATATCATTTTTTTTTAAAACTCATTTATTTTTTATTTACCATACCATACTATAAAATACTCATATTTATCATTTTATTTCTCATTGTTTATATATATATATATATATATATATATATATATATATATATATATATATATATATATAAACATTTTCCTATTGGTTATTTTTACTCTTTTTTAATGTACTTTTTCTTTAGACACAAAAGCGACGCAGTGGGAAGATCCAAGACTACAGAACTCGGCCATCACTGGTCCAGTAAGTGGTTTCCTGTTTCTGTTAATGTTCATGTCCAGTCAGGCATTGAAGACTGAGCCAATAGAAACGGATCTTTAAGCCATTAATGGATCCCATTGAGACGGGCTGCTGTAGCACACAGTGATTTTTGCCATATCTTGTTTCTGAAAGTATTCTGAGCCTGAAACCCTGTACATTCCTTCCCATTCATTTCCTGTAAGGGGTGTGTGCTTGTCATTGGCATCATGAGGGGAGGGGAAGTTATATTTGTCCTGGATGAGTTGAATGATCTCTGTCGGTTCAGGAACACTTAACATCTGAGCGGATAAGAGCTGATGGATTATTGGCGAAGTGATTGTGTTCTGCTTTATTTCAGGCCGTGCCTTACTCCAGAGACTATAAACAGAAGTATGAGTACTTCCGCAAGAAACTGAAGAAACCGGTACGTCCTTCACGTTCAGTCCATTTCTGTTCCATTTCCTGTGCCATTCACATCTCAACATCTTGTGCTAAAGCATCCAACACTATGTGGGCTGGAAAAATCTTTTTAACCAATAATGTCGTCATCTAACATGTTTGATCCAGTCAAAACCTTTTCTTCCGTCTCCAGGCAGAAATCCCGAACCGCTTCGAGCTGAATGTAAGACGTAACGCTCTTCTGGAGGACTCGTACCGACGCATCCTGGCCGTCAAACGCTCGGACCTGCTGAAGGCCCGCCTCTGGGTGGAGTTTGAGGGGGAGAAGGGGCTGGACTATGGAGGTGTGGCCCGGGAATGGTTCTTCCTGATCTCCAAGGAAATGTTCAACCCATATTATGGGCTTTTTGAGTATTCTGCCACGTGAGTGATGGAACTTTTATATTGTCTTCAGTAAAACCGGGCCTTTTCACATTTTTTCGGGGTTCTCAGAAGCTTAAGTAGTTGGTAAACTTCTTATAGTGGTGTCTGGAAACTACAACATAAAATATAATTTTTACGTTTCCATTTGCCCCTATATCAAAAGAAAAAAGAGATTGATTACGGTGGTCAGAAGAGAGAAAGACGTCAAGTTTGCCGTCACTCCCGCAGCCGTTTTATTGTTAGAAATTATTCACACTCTCACTTTGTCTGGCTATCACCAGACCAAGCTCAATCTTTTAAGGTCTGGGGAGTCTGCTCTGTATTTTCTACTGCACAAGAGGCGTGATCAATGGGCATAGTTCAAATGACTGTACGCAATTGGATAGTCCTTCAACCAATCGGACCAACGATCTATCGCTTCTCTATCCATCATTGTGTTAAACCCACCAATAGCGCGCCAGGTGGATAAGCCGGTTTTTGATTGGACCCGGCAAATTTGTAACAGAAGTAGGATAAAAGTATGTACAGGTTTCCAGCCTGAGCGGCAGATCTAACTCTCACTCACACTGCAGCATTAACTAGTTTTCTGTATTTAATGCCAAAATGCAGTATAAAGTGTTATAAATATACATACATGTGCTAGATTTACAATGTTAATAACTGTGTAAATGCGTCATCACAGTCCCCACAATGTTGAACTTTTCTAGGAATCTGTACAATAAAAAATAAAGAAAATTATATAATATTTATACATATACATATATATATATTTTTAAATATTTTATAATATATATAATATTTTTTCATTTTATATATATATATATGTTTATATATATTATATATCCTTTAAATTTGATTTAATAGTTTTAACAATGTTTTATATTATATTTATAAACTTTATATAATATAACCATTTTGTTTTATTTTTCATTTATAAAAAAATATTTATATGTTTTTATTTTTTCCCCCATTTTTTATTTTATTTTATTTATTTTTGGACTCAAAAACCATGACTACAGAACTCTGTCTGAATCCAAAATCGCCCCCTATACCCTTAAATCGGGCATTATTTGAGGGGACAGCCATGTGTAGTGGTGTCCGAAACCAAAGTGGATGTTATCGAGTGCACTCATTCAATCCCATAATGCACCGCAATAACGAGTGTACAGCCGATGCACACACAACGGCTGTCCGACTTCACACACTCGTTTTCATTCACTCCTCAAGTGAACTAACGTAGGGAATAGTGAATGAGGGTTTAGGGGGCGATTTCAGATTCAGCCTCTGTGTTTGTGTCCATAGACTCTTGAGTGGATGTTTTTCATGGAAAAACCTTTTGAAAGACAGACTTTAAAGATGTGCCGTGTGAATGTTTCAGGGATAACTACACCCTGCAGATCAACCCCAACTCAGGTCTGTGTAACGAGGACCACCTGTCGTATTTTAAGTTCATCGGCCGGGTGGCTGGAATGGCCGTTTATCACGGGAAGCTTTTGGATGGTGAGTACCCTGTCAAGACCAATATAAACACCCACAACTCACATTCACAGTGTTTTACTGTGGCTCTCGACACACTGCGTGCATGCAGACTGATTCACTAAATGTAGAAGAAATCTGTCATCATTTACCTCATGTTGCTTAAATGTTTTTTTGTACCTGTTTGCACAGCATTCTTCATCCGGCCCTTCTACAAGATGATGCTGCAGAAGCCAATCACGTTACAGGATATGGAGTCAGTGGTGAGTGACAGCCAAACCTGAACCAATCAGCATCCATTCTAAGGGCCCTATTTTAAAGATCTGAGCGCATGGTCTAAAGTGCATGCAAGTGCACTTAGGGTGTGTCTCAATCCACTTTTTTTAGTTAAACAACTGAAAAAATTGTCTAAAAAGGTCCTCGTCTCTTAATGAGTCATGTGTATTGGGCATAACATGCAATAAACCAATCAGAGTCTCATCTCCCATTCCCTTTAAAAGCCAGTTGCGCTCGCAGAATTTGTTAGAGGCAAGTCAGTGCCTCTGGGTTATTATTAAGTCATAAAAGTTATATTTTAACACTCTGAGAGTGCTGTTACCACTAATGATGTGGTTAATGTCCCCTTGAGCTTTGGTTTAGTCATTCACACTCGGCTACACTTGTCAACCTGTTGTTTTTGGTCGTATCATTTCAGGACAGCGAATATTTTAATTCCCTCCGATGGATTTTGGAGAACGACCCCACAGACCTGGACCTCCGGTTCGCCATTGACGAGGAGCTTTTTGGACAGGTAATACCTTGTGCTTTATATTCCAAGACATCTGAAACCATGTGAATATAAACAAGAGACAGTAAATGATTTCTGATTTGATCTGATCTCTTCCGCAGACGCACCAGCATGATCTGAAGCCAGGAGGTGCGGATATTGTCGTCGATGACACCAACAAAAAGGAGTATATTCAGTATGTTTGACCGCCCTCTAGTGGCACATACAAACCACAACACCTCAGACACTTATGAAAGTTCACATACTAGAAATCTCCTGCTCGTCAGTTTTGAGTTGGGGTTTGCTAGTTGAACGACGGGTTTTACGCATTTCACATTTTAATACTCTTGCCTCTGGTGTTTATTTCCAGTCTGGTGATGCAGTGGAGATTTGTCGATCGGATCCAGAGACAGATGACGGCCTTCAAGGAGGTGCAGACGCTTGTTCAGTCACTTCAGGTCACTGCCGCCCACCCAGAGTTTCACTGACTCATGTCTTGATGTTTTATCTGCAGGGTTTCTATGAGCTTATCCCTCTGGACCTGATCAAGATCTTTGATGAAAACGAGCTGGAGGTGAGACGATCTGCTTTAGAAACTTTATTTACCTGAGCTCTCAGAAGCCTGACCGACCCGTCTGTGTTCCTCAGCTGTTGATGTGTGGCTTAGGAGACGTGGACGTCAACGACTGGAGAGAAAACACGAAATATAAAAATGGCTACAACCCAAATCACCCCGCCATCGTCTGGTTCTGGAAGGTCAGTCTGTTAAGCAGCTTTATGTTGCAAACTGCTAGTTATGATCATAATCATAAAGGCACTGGTTTGTAGCGCAAGTAGTTGAATCTTGAAGGCTTTTTCTCTGAAGCATTCAAGATTAACATCAGTTTAAGTCAGTAATTTTCAGGTCTATGCTCAAAAAGTGAGTATAACTACTGCATAAATATAATTTAGTACCATAAAATCCCCTAAATAAACAAAATACATAATAAAAAAACATTATCGAACTAAAATAGAGTACATTCATTTAATTGAGATATCATTTTTGACCGTCACACCGTGTCCTAACTACATGCGACACCACGACACGCGATAAAAGCCGTCTCTTCCATGTTCATTTTTGTCCTAATCTCAGGTCATGTTTATGTGCTATATTTAATGTTAAAGGCGTGTAATGTGACTTTTAGTGCTCCAGCTCTGTTAGTCGTACTAAAAGCAAAATTGGATAATTCACCTCAGATCGCTCAAACTGTGAACAAACAAGTGTATTCTATGACAAAGAAACCGAGTACAAATGTAGTCGAGACCGAGACAAGACCTTTAAAAAAATCTTAAGACCGGTCTCGAGTACTACAACTAGGGATGCTCATTTTGGTGAATTTTTCCGACCGACAACCGATGCTCATTAATCGATTATTAACCGTTAACTGATAAGATTATAATATTGAATGGACATCAAATAAAAGTACAATTGATGAGTGTGTGACCCGTTAAACTGGTTTATTTTACTGAGCAAACAGCAGCAAACACAACAGATCGACAACAGAACCTGGATTCACAAATTATCACGTTCACGCACCTGCAGCTTTTCTGACAACAGAGAAAAACTGAATAAAATCATATAGATAAAAAGCATAAAATAAATATGCCTGCACTATTTTATTTTTTATTAAATAATTACCAAATTAAGATAAAACGAAAATACACTAAATCCGTTTGAAGCTTTGAAAACCGGAATAGTTTTTCCCATCATATCAAAAAAGCAGGCCTACCTCAATCCACAGCTTGACTGGTTTTTATTTTTTTTATAAAGTAACATGTCTAAATGATGTGGGTTAGTCTGGAGCACAGCCTGTTGGCAGTCAGACCCGCGGCAGAAAGCCTGGTTTATACGGTCTCTGCAGTGCGATCCTCCGCTGACCAAAACCACACGACAAAAGGCATTAAGGGTTCAGATGGCACTGGTGCCCTGGGAATACAGAGATAACGCCTCGCTAGAGCGGCCAGCATTGGGAAGAGCCTTTCATTTGTTTTCCACCAGTCTCGAGCTTGTACTACTGCTGTATTTTAATACTGCGTAGCATATTTTGCAAGTAACTTCGTCACCCTTTCTGCCGAAATGGTCCCACATAGTCGGCTTCTTTCCCATTGCTTCATTTTGCGAAATATGTCTGCAGAGACGTGTGGTTGCAAGTGTCGATGCGCCCCATGAGTTAACAAATACAGCATATATTTCTTTAACCATACGGCAAAAAAAAAACCTTCTTCATTATCCGAATGAAACAACAGTAGTGGTCAGATTTGGTCAACAGTAATGGTCAGATTTGATCAGCAGTAATGGTCAGATTTGGTCAGCGTAATGGTCAGATTTGGTCAGCGTAATGGTCAGATTTGGTCAACAGTAATGGTCAGATTTGATCAGCGTAATGGTCAGATTTGGTCAACAGTAATGGTCAGATTTGATCAGCGTAATGGTCAGATTTGGTCAGCGTAATGGTCAGATTTGGTCAACAGTAATGGTCAGATTTGGTCAGCGTAATGGTCAGATTTGGTCAACAGTAATGGTCACATTTGGTCAGCGTAATGGTCAGATTTGGTCAACAGTAATGGTCACATTTGGTCAGCGTAATGGTCAGATTTGGTCAACAGTAATGGTCAGATTTGGTCAGCGTAATGGTCAGATTTGGTCAACAGTAATGGTCAGATTTGGTCAGTGTAATGGTCAGATTTGGTCAACAGTAATGGTCAGATTTGGTCAGCGTAATGGTCAGATTTGATCAGCGTAATGGTCAGATTTGGTCAGCGTAATGGTCAGATTTGGTCAACAGTAATGGTCAGATTTGGTCAGCGTAATGGTCAGATTTGGTCAGCGTAATGGTCAGATTTGGTCAGCGTAATGGTCAGATTTGATCAGCGTAATGGTCAGATTTGATCAGCGTAATGGTCAGATTTGTCGTAGCGGCTCATTGTTTGTGGGGTTTCAGGCGGTGCTGCTGATGGATGCAGAAAAGCGAATCCGTTTGCTGCAGTTTGTGACGGGAACGTCCCGCCTGCCAATGAACGGCTTTGCTGAGCTCTACGGTAAGCCACGCCCCCATCTCATGACGCTCATTAATATTGATGCTTCATTGTATGAAATATTGTGTTTCTGCGGATTGATCAGGATCCAACGGGCCGCAGTTGTTCACCATCGAGCAGTGGGGGACGCGGGACAAACTGCCCCGAGCGCACACCTGGTGAGAGACCCGTCTGTCTGCACATCTGTCTGTCTGTCACTTTCATATCATTCACTGGTTATTCTGTGTCTCTCGGGCAGTTTCAACCGGCTAGATCTCCCTCCGTACGAGACGTTCGAAGAGCTCCGTGAGAAGCTGCACATGGCCATAGAGAACGCTCAGGGCTTTGATGGAGTGGATTAGCTCCCGACGTCCACGACAGGAGCGTTACGACAGCATCACGGCTGTCGGGTTTAAAGCGGGCGGCACACGTGTGTGTGTGTGCGGCTCTACAGGAAAGAAGGACGACCGGCTCGACTTGAGATCTGGCCAACACTGGTGTTATAAACGCTAAAGATCCTGACAGACTTTCCATCGCAAATCTGTATGTTTATGATGTTTACAACATAACGTTTTGTAATGTACCTCTGCATACAGCTGTATGTTTCTAATATTTCTAAATATCTATAGATTTGATCATATCTATGCATTTGAGCATACTTAAGGAATCGCATATTTCTTATGAGTTTTTAAGTCACGCATTATAAATGTGAATATTTCCCAAAATACACAATAATGTTGTTTTTAAAAAATCCAAACGTATCACCAGAGCAAATATTTCAGACTTTCAATATTTGCTCTTAATCACTATCTGCTCTCACTTTGACTTTGTTTACATGGTTTTTTGTTTACAGACCCCCCACTTTTTGAAAACCATGATTATTAAAATCTCTTTTTTGTACTGCTTTTGATGGTTGAAGCACTTTTCTAAAAACGAGAGTTTCCAGTCTTACTGTATATAGATCACCTCAGTCATGTGATTTTGTGACGAATCACTGCTTTGTATCATTTACTGAATGTTTACAGCATAAATATTGCTTAAAGTAAGCACGTTTGGTCTGGCAGGAAGCGTATCGGACTGTTAAAAAGCTTTGCCTTCATTTGTAATGTAAACTATTTGATCCAGTGAACTTTAAATGGAGAAACACTTTTATCGAATGTATTGTTGTACTCTATGAACGTCCACTGCATTTCTACAGCGCTTTATGAGAGGAAGGGTTTTCTATCGAAGCTTTATGAGCAAAAGTGTCTTTCATTTTAATGTAAATTGTGCTTGTTTTAATTGTCACGCCGATCTTTATGGCTGCGTATTTTTGGACAATTAATAAAATGAAAACGACTCTTTCCATGTGATGTCTTCATTGAGGTTTGTGAAGTTTTTGTTTAAAATATATACTAGTATTTGTAAAGCATAGGGATGCACTTATATGAACAATTTGGCCGATAACTGATATATATTGATATAATAAATCAAAATTTTGATATAATTGATTAACAGTTGCCTGATTACAAAATCAGCTCTCCCTATTAAGAGCCATGTCCCAAACACACAATTATGATCATTTTATGTAGTCTATATGACAGACTTGACCATATTTTCCTTTATTGAAGTGATTTCAATCATATTTTAAGTATTTCAAACCCATCATGGCGAACAGTGCACATCTGAAGTGTCTCAGCTGAAGGAAATAATGCATAATTTTTCGGCTTTAAAGGAACACTCCAGTGTTTTAAGAAATAGGGTTTATTCAACTTCTTTCCTACATTTAGATATGTGGGCAAATGCATTTTTGTCTCAGTGCATGCATTGTTTTAGTTTGGCAGGGTCGCCGCTAGCTTAGCTTAGCATAATGAATGGAATCCTATGTTGCCAGCTAGCATGTCCTGAGTAAAAGTGATCACTTTTACTAGGGACATGCTAGCTGGCAGATATGATGGCCGATATATCGTGCATCCCTAATATACATAATTGTCATAATTGCTTCAAAGCAAAGTTTACAGGAAATGCCCTCAGTGAGCAACCGACTGTAAATGTGGCACGGGAAAAAAATCTTCTTTTGGAAGGTACAAAATTAAAGCTGCAAGCAGCGATGAAAGGGCCCTCGCACACGGGGCCACCGGGTAGGAAAATAGTGAATAGTGGGCGACATGAAAAATAGCAAAGTCATTTTGATGTGCCACTCTTGGCCACATGTTGTCATGTAGATGTCTTCAGGTCAGGACTCTAATCAAACATGTGAAGTTTGGGGCAGGTCGGACATTGTATGCCTGAGTTGCAACGACTTCCTGTTTAATGGTGAAACATAAACATTTTGTCAGGCCGCCACGGACATGCCCTTCAGTGAAAACTCAAGATCTTCACATCTTAACATCACCAAGGCCTTAAGATTAGACTGACCTAATATGATGATGATCTGATTAAATCTCTAGGCGGAGTTCGTTAAAGTACATTGTCTGGAAGTGGCAAAAATTTTGTTCGCTCACCCAAATTTTTTTACTTTTTTCAATGATTTCCTCACCCACAAGTCATCCTAGGTGTATATGACATTCTTCTTTATGTTATAAAAGTCCTGGCTAATCCAAGCTTTATAATAGCAGTGAATGTTGATCTCTTTATGAAGTCCATAAAAGTGCATCCATCCATCATATAACTGCTCCACACGGCTCCGGGGGGTTAATAAAGGCCTTCTGAAGCGAAGCCATGCGTTTGTGTAAGAAAAATATTTATATTTAAAATAACTAGCTTCCGACAGACGGCTGTACACATCGATTTCCAGCGAAAGAGTGACCCCTGGCGTGATGTTTGGCGTATTTGTGGATATTTTCCTTACACAAACGCATGGCTTTGCTTCAGAAGGCCTTCCGGAGCCGTGTGGAGCACTTTTATAATGGATGGATGCACTTTTATAATGGATAGATGCACTTTTATAATGATAGATGCACTTTTATAATGATATATGCACTTTTATAATGATATATGCACTTTTATAAAGGATAGATGCACTTTTATAATGATATATGCACTTTTATAATGGATAGATGCACTTTTATAATGATATATGCACTTTTATAATGGATAGATGCACTTTATAATGATATATGCACTTTTATAATGGATAGATGCACTTTTATAATGGATAGATGCACTTTTATAATGATATATGCACTTTTATAATGGATAGATGCACTTTTATAATGGATAGATGCACTTTTATAATGATAGATGCACTTTTATAATGGATAGATGCACTTTTATAATGATATATGCACTTTTATAATGGATAGATGCACTTTTATAATGATATATGCACTTTTATAATGGATAGATGCACTTTTATAATGATATATGCACTTTTATAATGATATATGCACTTTTATAATGGATAGATGCACTTTATAATGATATATGCACTTTTATAATGGATAGATGCACTTTTATAATGATAGATGCACTTTATAATGATATATGCACTTTTATAATGGATAGATGCACTTTTATAATGATATATGCACTTTTATAATGATAGATGCACTTTTATAATGTATAGATGCACTTTTATAATGATATATGCACTTTTATAATGGATAGATGCACTTTTATAATGATATATGCACTTTTATAATGATATATGCACTTTTATAATGGATATATGTACTTTATAATGATATATGCACTTTTATAATTGATAGATGCACTTTTATAATGAATAGATGCACTTTTATAATGGATATATGCACTTTTATAATGGATAGATGCACTTTTATAATGATATATGCACTTTTATAATGGATAGATGCACTTTTATAATGGATAGATGCACTTTTATAATGATATATGCACTTTTATAATGGATAGATGCACTTTTATAATGATATATGCACTTTTATAATGGATAGATGCACTTTTATAATGATATATGCACTTTTATAATGATATATGCACTTTTATAATGGATAGATGCACTTTATAATGATAGATGCACTTTTATAATGATATATGCACTTTTATAATGGATAGATGCACTTTTATGGACTTCGAAACAGAAACAACCATTCACTGCCATTAGAGAAGAATGTCTTACACACCCAGGATGACTTGAGGGTGAGTAAATCATGGGCTATTTTTCATTTTTGGGTGAACTAACCCTTTCATTGAAATTTTGTAGGTGGCAATATTGAGCCATTTTGCCACACTTACAGTTTTTTACATTCGCTATGACAATTTTTTCAATACTCTTAACAAATTTCCTAAACTCTTAACGCACCGACACACCTACATCACACAATTGGCAGAACGGTTAATTTCATGCTCAAAATCACACATCGTAAACTAAACTTCAACACTAATTTTCAAAATACAATAATTCAACAGGAACATCACGTCAATCACAGCACAATGTCATAAAAACACTAACACTAGATGGAATTACAGAAACTGTCAGCTCTGCCCTTATACAATATACAGTACATTTCACTGATCATAGATTGTGTGTCTTTTGAAGACTCTCTACATTTTTGTTTTGTTGGATTTAGTAAATTTATTGCGTTTCTTTTGCTGCAGAAATTCAATACAAATGCCCTTCAGTTTTATTTCATTCTCAGCGATCATCATGATGACTCTAGCAAGTTCCTGTTCTTCATTCAGGAGCTTTCCTCTGCTCCCAAAGAAGCCCAAATAGGCCCTCTTTTACTGTATGCCATATGGTCATGTGCTTGAAAGAATATCAACACCTGAACAATTCCTAGATGGGAATCAGCTGTGATTTATATAACATAACTTCAATTGGCTGTTTCTCATTACCACTGGAATAAAATACAGGGGATATATTTGTGTTTCAATCCACGATATGAACAGCTGTTCACCTTGACTTCAGACTTTAAAACAAGGTGTTATCTGTTCTGACATCAGTGTTAAAGCATTGGTAAATCTGGCAGTAAAAAGCCATTGTTTTGGTCTTGGTTGAGCTTGTGTGTAAAAGAAGTTGTGTAGAAGAACTGTATGCATTTTGTGCAAAAGCAACAATAAATGTGTTAATTGTATAGCCTAAACAGACAGATGTTGTGCTAACTGTGTTAAGAGTTTAGGACATTTGTTAAAAGTATTGAAAAAAATGTCATAGCGATTGTAAAAAACTGTAATACTGAAACCCATATCAGATTTAGAAAACTCTCTCTCAGATTAAAAAAAAAAAAGATGTACATTTTCGCCACTTCTGATGCGTGCGCAAAGTTTTCGAGCGTGTTTATGCCCTCAAAAATACGATTCATTTCGGAGAATAGTAATAGACTGAGTATTTCCAATAGGGTCCTCACATCAACGGGACTCGGACCCTAATAATGGTATTAAATAACATATTTATTTATTTATATTTAAGTAATTTTTATTTTATTTATTTTGTACTTTGTTCAAAACATTATTGATATAAATATCACTTAAAACATGTTCTTAATGATTAAGATAATGATTTCCCTGTAGTTTTCTAAGCGTCCACTAGGCGGCAGTAACAGCGCAGGGCAACGCGACGCGACGCGTCACTGCTGCTTTCAACCAAAGAGTTCTAAACTCTTTTAGAACGTTAGTTTACATTCAACGTTCTATTTATAATATACTTCGTTTCTACATTAAATAATAGAGTTAAATACATTAAAATGTATATTAAAATATAGCTGAAAAGTAAGACGCTGACCAGAGGGAGAGTGCTGAGTGATGTCGCGGGTGTTTGTCACAACAGTAGTGAGTGACAATGCTTTCTCTTCTCTCTCCCATCCCCCTTTGAGCCCCTCAGGGGTCAGCTGACAGGTCACACACCATTTCATTCACCTTCTCGGACCCTGCTGGGTCAGAGGGGCGTGGCTTTCTGCCGAGGGGGCGGGGGGATGTGGGAAAGTGGCAGTCCCCCTGTCCAATGAGAGAGGTCTTAGAATACGTGCCGGATCTTCTTCCGCTCTGTGGTGGGAATCACTTATTGATTTGATCCCTTATTGATCAGATCTCATGCATTAGCATATTAGCAGTTGCTGTTTGCAAAATGAAAAGGAATAAATGAGATACATGCTTGTTATTTCCTAATATTCCTAAAGATATCTCTGTTGTAACAACATTAGGTGACATTAGGTGTTTGTGCTTTATTAAACTACAGGACATTAAACTGTTAAATTTATAGTGCAAGTACATGTAGTTATAGTTCATTTTAGAAAATAATAATTTAATATATAAACAAGACTAGATCTAAACAAGCATTTGCAATTGTTTTCGGGGTCATGTGTGCTGTTTTATGAGCTCATGATAATCATGAAAATGGCCTGTTTTTTCTATTATAAAATAGTTTGACACAAACCCAAGACCATTTCAAATGAACTGTGACGGAAAAATTCATAAGAGAAGATACAGCTTCTTATTTCTGATAACAGACGAGGAAACGCGTCAAGTGATCTTAGAAACCACACACTTTAGATTAGGCTCCGATTCTCACTATTAACTTCAACCTTTGCCTCTTCATTAGTAATTGTTAGTAAGGAAGTTGTTAAGTTTAGATTGAGAGATGTAGAATATGATCATGCATTAATATGTGCTTTATAAGTACTAATAAACAGCCAATGTCCTAGTGATATGCATGATGAATTAAACCCTAAACTAAAGTGTTTCCCTTTATTTTCCAGCAGTGACTGTGTTTGCTGACTGTGGGAAACTGGACTCAGGCTCTTTTCTCCTGATGTTCACTAAACCGAGTCATTGTCCTTCCTGACCTTTAGCCCGAGCAGAAGTATTGTCCGGCCGGCCGGAGGGTCCGGAGGGAGAGATGGAGAGGGTTCAGAGGAGGGGAGCGGGTCACACTTCTGCTCCTCTCAAACAGCCCGAGCCAAAGAGCAGATCAATATTCCCCTTCAGTCTGCAGCTGTCGCTCGGCTCATCGATACCGGCCGATCGGGATCTGTTTTATCAGCTGTGTGTGTGTGTGTGTGTGTGTGTGTGTGAGAGAGAGAGAGAGAGAGAGAGAGACGTCCAGTCAGCTCACATCACATGAGTCATTCTTAACAACAGCACACACACACACACACACACACACACGCACACACAAACACACACATGTCTGGTTCACTATGTTTGTGGGGACTCTCCATAGACTTTAATGGTTTTTATACCGTACAAACTCTACATTCTATCCCCCTACACACACACACTGCCCCTGCCCCTAAACCTACCCATCACACACACACATACACACACACACACACACACACACACACACACACACACACACACACACACACACACACACACACACACACACTGCCCCTGCCCCTAAACCTACCCATCACACACACACACACACACACACACACACACACACACACACACACCTGCCCCTAAACCTACCCATCTCACACACACACACACACACACACTGCCCCTAAACCTACCCATCACACACACACACACACACACACACACACACTGCCCCTAAACCTACCCATCACACAAACACTGCCCCTGCCCCTAAACCTACCCATCACAAACACACACACACACAAACACACACACACACACTCAATGGAACCACCTCAGCACAAATGTCACAGATGTTTGGTTTTCTGTAGCAGTAGTTCTGAATGTCAGGTGAAGCTTTAGAGACGCTCAGATTCAGACACTTGCTTCCTTATATTTATGATTGATATAATAACTTTTTCTTAAGTGTGATATAAGTGTTGAAATACTCTTCTAGGCCACTGCAAAAAACAACAAACAAAAAAAATCTATACCGTCTGACACTGGATGTCACACAAAAGTAACAAATATAAATAAATAGGACAAAATGCTTCAACCCTAATACACTTAGGCATTATGGCAATACAGGTCCTTCTAAAAAAAATAGCATATTGTGATAAAAGTTCATTATTTTCCATAATGTAATGATAAAAATCAAACTTTCATATATTTTAGATTCAAACTGAAATATTTCAGGTCTTTTATTGTTTTAATACTGATGATTTTGGCATACAGCTCATGAAAACCCCAAATTCCTATCTCAAAAAATTAGCATATGTCATCCGACCAATAAAAGAAAAGTGTTTTTATACAAAAAAGTCAACCTTCAAATAATTATGTTCAGTTATGCACTCAATACTTGGTGGGGAATCCTTTTGCAGAAATGACTGCTTCAATGCGGCGTGGCATGGAGGCGATCAGCCTGTGGCACTGCTGAGGTGTTATGGAGGCCCAGGATGCTTCGATAGCGGCCTTAAGCTCATCCAGAGTGTTGGGTCTTGCGTCTCTCAACTTTCTCTTCACAATATCCCACAGATTCTCTATGGGGTTCAGGTCAGGAGAGTTGGCAGGCCAATTGAGCACAGTAATACCATGGTCAGTAAACCATTTACCAGTGGTTTTGACACTGTGAGCAGGTGCCAGGTCGTGCTGAAAAACGAAATCTTCATCTCCATAAAGCTTTTCAGCAGATGGAAGCATGAAGTGCTCCAAAATCTCCTAATAGCTAGCTGCATTGACCCTGCCCTTGATAAAACACAGTGGACCAACACCAGCAGCTGACATGGCACCCCAGACCATCACTGACTGTGGGTACTTGACACTGGACTTCAGGCATTTTGGCATTTCCTTCTCCCCAGTCTTCCTCCAGACTCTGGCACCTTGATTTCCGAATGACATGCAAAATTTGAGCGACAGTCCAGTGCTGCTTCCTGTAGCCCAGGTCAGGCGCTTCTGCCGCTGTTTCTGGTTCAAAAGTGGCTTGACCTGGGAATGCGGCAACTGTAGCCCATTTCCTGCACACGCCTGTGCACGGTGGCTCTGGATGTTTCTACTCCAGACTCAGTCCACTGCTTCCGCAGGTCCCCCAAGGTCTGGAATCGGTCCTTCTCCACAATCTTCCTCAGGGTCCGGTCACCTCTTCTCGTTGTGCAGCGTTTTTGCCACACTTTTTCCTTCCCACAGTCTTCCCACTGAGGTGCCTTGATACAGCACTCTGGGAACAGCCTATTGGTTCAGAAATGTCTTTCTGTGTCTTACCCTCTCGCTTGAGGGTGTCAATGATGGCCTTCTGGACAGCAGTCAGGTCGGCAGTCTTACCCATGATTGCGGTTTTGAGTAATGAATCAGGCTGGGAGTTTTTAAAAGCCTCAGGAATCTTTTGCAGGTGTTTAGAGTTAATTAGTTGATTCAGATGATTAGGTTAATAGCTCGTTTAGAGAACCTTTTCATGATATGCCAATTTTTTGAGATAGGAATTTTGGGTTTTCATGAGCTGTATGGCAAAATCATCAGTATTAAAACAATAAAAGACCTGAAATATTTCAGTTGGTGTGCAATGAACCTAAAATATATGAAAGTTTAATTTTTATCATTACATTATGGAAAATAATTAACTTTTATCACAATATGCTAATTTTTTTAGAAGGACCTGTATGTTTATAGCTATTGATTAAAATGTGATGTATATAATTTAGAATTATTTTAAAATAATTTAGAGTTGATTTGAATGTATGTATATATGATTGTAAAAAGTATATAAAATAATATACAAGACCTATTGTTTTAATGTGATATTGTTAGTGTTAGTATTATTAGACTAGTTTTGCAAATAAATTGTATTGATTTTATATATATGTGTATATATATATATATATATATATATATATATATATATATATATATATATAAGTGAACTTGTTGATGTGTTAGAAGCAGGAAAAATGGGCAAGCGTAAGGATTTGGAGTTTGACAAGGGCCAAATTGTGATGGCTAGACGACTGGGTCAGAGCATCTCCAAAACTGCAGCTCTTGTGGGGTGTTCCCGGTCTGCAGTGGTCAGGATTTATCAAAAGTGCTCCAAGGAAGGAACAGTGGAGAACCGGCCACAGGGTCATGGCATAGCCGCTGACCAGTCAGGGTGCCCATGCTGACCCCTGACCCCGCCGAAAGCACCAACAGTGGCACGTGAGCATCAGAACTGGACCACGGAGCAATGGAAGAAGGTGGCCTGGTCTGATGATCTTTTACATCACGTGGATGGCCGGGTGTGTGTGCGTGGCTTACCTGGGGAACACATGGCACCAGGATGCACTATGGGAAGAAGGCGAGCCGGCGGAGGCAGTGTGATGCTTTGGGCAATGTTCTGCTGGGAAACCTTGGGTCCTGCCATCCATGTGGATGTTACTGTGACACGTCCCACCTACCTAAGCATTGTTGCAGAACACCCCACAAAGCACAAATGCTTCAGAAATAGTTTGAGGAGCACAACAACGAGTTTGAGGTGTTGACTTGGCCTCCAAATTCCCCTGATCTCAATCCAATCCAATCGAGCATCTGTGGGATGTGCTGAACAAACAGGTCCGATCCATGAAGGCCCCACTTAGCAACGTACAGGACTTAAAGGATCTGCTGCTAACATCTTGGTGCCAGATACCACAGCACTCCTTCAGGGGTCTAGTGGAGTCCATGCCGCGGCGGGTCAGGGCTGTTTTGGCAGCAAAAGGAGGGCCAACACAAATGATTGCGATGTATTTAAAAGATTTAAGCATAATATTATGTTTTTATTGGCATCTCAAAACATTAATAATTCATGTTTATTAGCCTACTGTAAAAATTGCAAGCAAAACAATTAAACCAGCAAAGACCACATGATCATATATATATATATATATAAAAAATAATAAGAAGAGGTAAATCACCTCATGTTTCAATCTGCTCATGAATATCAAATCTCTAAGTATCTGTTTTCAGAAGCGGGATCCCTGCGACGTCACGCTCCACATGTAGTGTGAAAATCTGTAGTCATCCGCGGGCGGAGGAATCTCCTCCGCTCACTGTTGAGCTGATGAGCGTCACGCAGCGTGCTCAGGTGTCCGTCCGCGGAAGTAGTGCGCGCAACGGTCAGCTGCATCGCGCGCTCGGTTCAGTCAGATAGTGTGGAGTTCGAGTCCGCAACCCACGGGCTCAGGCATGCTCGGACTACCAGAGTAAATGGCTTCTTTTAAAACGGATTTATACCAGCGTCTGCTGCTTTTTGCAGTATTTCTGCCAATCTCAGGTAAAACCGTTAATATATTTGCAGGAATTAGTTAAGCAGAAATGTTATGATGTCTCAATGTGCAGGATGAAGAAAGCCTCAACTATTATATAGAAAACATCATTTAAATGTGTTTTAATTCGATATATTCATAAGTTTTCATAAATGAGAGATTTCTAAATTATCGGTCAGTTTTTCAAATAGGAACAGAAATACTCTAAAACAATCAATCGCGCGACACACAATGTGACAAACTTCATGCAAAATGCGTTAAATGTTCTAATGGACGAGATTAAACTGATTCTTCTGATAACAATGTCTCATTAAACATGCATTCTTAATAAAATGTCTTAAATATGTAAATATTCATAAACATTCTTGCATTATAGTATGCATGACAACGTGCTTAATGCGCATTCAAATAGTTAGTAATATCATGAAACTTCATGCATATTCAAAAGATGTTATTATATGTTAACACGTCATATATGTACTGTAATGAACTGTCATATATGTGATGTAAACTCATCCATATAAGTTATTTTAAAAGTCTGTTTAATGTAATTTAAAAATTGCATTTTAATGTCACCACTATTTTTTATGCTTCATCTTCAAAAATGTTGCTCTTTATACTTAAAAATTGCATTTCCAAGCTCTTTTATAACTTTTAAAGAGTATTTATCTCATAAAAATACTATGCATGTTCATCTTTGATTAAGTGTTTTTGCTGTGGTTTTACAGACAGGGTTTAGATTAAGCCAGTTCGATTAGGACAGCTTTTATAAATGTTCTTTTAGAAACAAAACCTTACTAGTGTGCATCTTGAGACAAAACAATGGCACGGACATGTTTTGAGATGCAAGTTGCTTTCAGTTAAAACAGCTCAAACATGCATTTTAGGCTGAGATTAGCCTAAGCATTATTTGTGAAACCGGCCATTTATGTTGAGTTTTTATCTGGCTCTGCTCTCATGGCGGCCCTAGTCACGGTGGGCCGCTAAGTGTCTTGTGAATTTCATGCTGGGAATAAATTACAGCTCTCTTTTAGACGAGAACGGAGTCGCTTCTGACTTCATGAGCCATGAATAAAAGGATTATGGCGAGTAATCCATCATATCAGATATGATTACACCAACTCGAAGAAACTCAAGCTGGATCTCAGACTTGTACAGTTGCACTCACTTTCTTCTGCTCGTCTCTGCAGGTGTGATGTGCTTCAGTGAGCTGTTTTTTATAAGGGAGCCTCATGATGTGACGGTTATGAGGAGGGACGCCGTGGTTTTGGACTGTCAGGCCCACGGCGAGGCTCCGATTGGCATCCGGTGGCTGAAGAACGGAGTGACGCTCACAGAGTCGGAGCGCGTTTATCTGCTCACCAACGGCTCTCTGTTCATCTCAGAGGTGGAGAGCCGTAAGGACAAATCAGATGAAGGGTTCTACCAGTGCCTTGCCCAGAACAAATATGGATCTATTCTCAGCCAGAAAGCCCGCTTGACTATCGCAAGTAAGTTGCTTTGGCGTATATGCCCGTTTCTGTGTGTGCCAGTGTTGCTCAAATGTCCTTTCTGATTAAATCAACTGCAGCTTTATAAACGTACAGTGACATCCGAGAGGAAACCGACATGCAACACTTCCTGTGGAGAGCTGTATATATTTGTGTGTGTTTCACGTTTTCGGTCTCAGCTGGACACTGGCATCTGGCTCTGAAGAATCCCTGACCCACTCGGACACAGAGAGGAAGTGCAGTGTGATGGATGAGGGTCATTATTTACTGAGCTGTCAGGAGCCGACCGCAGGTTTACAGCACAGAAACTGCTGCTCATTATCATTACATCTGCACTCGGGACATAAAGGTCAAGATGACATGCTTCTGAGATAGATAGATAGATAGATAGATAGATAGATAGATAGATAGATAGATAGATAGATAGATAGATAGATAGATAGAAAGGTGGATAGATAAATAGATGGATGGATGGATGGATATAATGACAGATAGATAGATAGATAGATAGATAGATAGATAGATAGATAGATAGATAGATAGATAGATAGATAGATAGATAGATAGATAGATAGAAAGGTGGATAGATAGATAGATAGATAGATAGATAGATAGATAGATAGATAGATAGATCGATAGATAGAAAGGTGGATGGATATATATAGATAGATGGATGGATGGATAGATGGATGGATGGATGGATGGATGGATGGATGGATGGATGGATGGATATAATGACAGATAGATAGATAGATAGATAGATAGATAGATAGATAGATAGATAGATAGATAGATAGATAGATAGATAGATAGATAGAAAGGTGGATAGATAAATAGATGGATGGATGGATATAATGACAGA
>CM040918.1:3254960-3277460 GCA_023029165.1 Gobiocypris rarus
TGTGTGTGTGTGTGTGTGTGTGTGTGTGGGGGGGGGCAGTCAGTGTTCTGAGGGGCAGGAGCTCGAGGGTCACGGGTGTGTGAGAATCTGTCCATTGGTGTGTAAATGAAGCTCGGCAGGTTTGAAAACCTCAGTTTGTGGAGGACGCTAGTGCCCTAGTGTTAAAGAGTGTATGACCCCTATTCACAGCACTGAGCCTTTATATCAGCACCTCCTGACCGCTGCCATTGTTCCTGCACTCTGTGTGTGTGTGTGTGTGTAGGTTTGGCTTTTAAAGGCCCTCTCCTGAGGCCGTGTGTCGGACAAAAGTGTGTCATCTGCTCTTGTTTCAGTAAAACTTGTTTCACAAATGTTAGTGACTGAGAGTCAGTGATTATATCTTCGATGTCTCTGAGCTTTCAGATTTATGGTGTTGATTGGGATCCTCTTCAGTCACCAACATGATCAAAATAACACACCGAAGCTTAAAGAACAAGCAAACTGTGTATGGATCAGCTTCACACAACCTGTAGTTGTTTTTAGGGTGTGTTTGTGATTTTTGAGCATTTTTCATCAGGTGATGTCTGTATGTTTGCAGGTGTGTGAGAGCTTCTGAGAGAAGTTGTAAAACAGCTAATGAGTCTCGTATTACGTAACAGTGAGGGAACGGATGGGGGGGAGACACAGCAAATGTTACAGAGCCACAAAACATCCCACTGTCCTGCCCTCCGCTTCACCCCGACAGCCCACGAGCACATCTACAGATTTACAGACAGGATTATGGGAATGGAGTAGTTTTGTGTTATGGAGTGATAAACAGTAAAGATGGTGTGTGTTTTACAGGCTGGTTTTAAAGGGGCATTTAGAGTCTCTATACAGACTCTCTAAAAACTTGTAAAATTGGCAGGTACCTGGGAAATACCCTGAACAACAAAGGTGCTAGAGGGGGATTGTGGGGTGTATCGGCTCAGCTCACTATAAGAATCTATAATGCACACACAAAATTGAGTTAAATATATGCCAAACTGGGCATTATAATGAATATGCATATTTGCATTGATTTATCTGATTATATGCAATTAATCAACATTAATTATATTATACTGTATATTAAAACACACATGCATATATATATATATATACATCAAATATGCATATATATATATATATATATATATATATATATATATATATATATATATATATATATATATATATATACATATTTGATGCAGTAAAACTATGCCATTTATGCAAAAACTTGTCTTTAAGCATATACAATATAGAGACATATATAAATATGCATGCATACTTTATGCATTATAATTTTATGCAACTTTAAGCATATATAGAGAGAGAAAGAGAGATGTATAAAATCATTAATTGTGCTGATTAATTTATTGCATACATTTTTATTATTTAATCCATATTTCGTTTAATTTTTCAGGATTTTTTCCCCTGCACCAACACACACTCACACACATAAAGTAAAACACAAACCGCACTTCTCCTTAATGGCTGGTTTTATTGGTGGTCTCCATGCGATTGCTTCTGCTCCACTAGTTTGCAGAATTGGTGAAAAGCTTTTTTCTCTCCGACTCCTTTTGTTCCTGTGCCCCCAACTGCCCCGGCCAAAGGAGGAGGTTTCTTTAGGGGCATTTGTTTGACCAGATCGAGCTGGTCAGGAGGACAGCTGCCGCTTTGCACCATTGGAAGGGCAATTATGCAGATGCGAGCGAAGTATGCAGGGTTTTAGTCAAGTTTGAATCGTTTGTCTTGTGTAGGATGAGAAGTGAGAGTCCAGAGGTTGAGTGTGATTTTAACACCGCTGGTGATATCCGCTGACGGAGGCGGCACGCTTTCTTCTCATCATGCTTGTGTTTTTTGACACCACATGTTGGCAGATGTTGTGAACAGGTTTGTGCTTGTGTGTGTGTGTGTGTGTGTGTTTGCTCTAGGCTGATGTGTGTAAGATTGATGGTTCTGCTCACCTCTACCCAGATATCAGTCATTCACTATCTAAATGAGAACATTCCTTCCTCTGATTATAATGACTAACCCAATCCCTGCCACTGAAAGAAAACCATTGGCTATTATTTAGAAAGAGAAATGTATTATAATATACACACATATACGCAGGAAAAAATAATAATAATACATTATGCATACATTAATACACTATTGTGTATACAGAAAAATTACAACGAAAAATAGACTTAATATAGTATTTAATTCAAATTAAAGTTTTAAATTTATTTTAAAAAAATTATAAAAATCATAAATTGATATATTATAAATGTATTTAATTCAATTTAAATGTATATAAAATTATATATATGTACATGTATGTATAATTTATATATATATATATATATATATATATATATATATATATATATATATATATATATGTATATATATATATATATATATATATATGTATGTATATATATATATATATATATATATATATATATATATGTATATATGTATATATATATATATATATATATATATATATATATATATATATATATATATGTATGTATATATATATATATATATATATATATATATATATATATATATGTATGTATATATATATATATATATATATATATACATACATACATATATATATATATATATATATATATATATACATACATACATACATACATACATATATATATATATATATATAAATTATACATACATGTACATATATATAATTTTAAAGTAAAAATAACAAAATAGACATAATATATTTAATTAAAATTAATATTTTTAAATTTATATAAAAAATTATAAATATATAAAATCACTTTTACATATATATATTACATTTTTTCTTTTACATATATATTACATTTTTTATATTACAAGTTTTTCAGAGATTGTAAAAAAGTTTTTATTGTAAAAAGGGATTGTCTACTCTGTACAGAGGATCTCCTAAACATTGTTAAAGGTCTGAAACTCAGTGTAAAGCCAATGAAAAGAGTGTTTTTGAGGCTGTGTGAAGACGCAGGTCAGCGCGGATGTCAAAGGTGGCCTTCTTCAGCAGTTTAAAATTAGAAACATGCCTGAGTTTGGTTGTTTTGAGGGCCGGTGTTGGAAACGGCCCCTCTTACCGCGTCCCCAAAGGCCTCTAATGTGCTCCTCGGATTCCTGGAGTTGCCACCGGGACATCAACATTTTCTTTTCTTCACGACTGGATGTCCGTCCAGTTTGTGGATCACTTATATTGCATTTAAAATATTTTTGTTTTGCTTTGTCATCCATGATACTCTTAAAGTAGATTATCCTACGAGTGTTTGGCCATAAAAACAACATATATTCTTTAAATGGTGTTTTTACCTGGTGATGCTTCTTCAAGCCTCCGGAGTCGGTAATAACCAGGATATTGGAGAGTCAAACTTCAAGCATTTGAGCTTGAGATGAAATGTTTGAGGAATTTCAGAGGGAAAAAAACGCTTTAGTTCGCATCTGAAAGGTTTCCATGGTTTCCCTAAGTGGCGGTCGGAAAGGTCAAAGGTTGCTTTAAATTGCCCAGCAGGTTGTGTGCAGGGAAACAGTGTCAAGGAGTGAAATATTCCTGCTAATAACAGACAAAAACATGCCAACGTAGATCAGCTCATCTCTGTGGACACACACACACACACACACACACACACACACACACACACTGTCCCTGCCCCTAAACCTACCCATCACAGGAGATCACAGGAGACATGCTGCATTTTTACATTTTCTTAGTGTGATTTATAAGATGTTTTCCTCATGGGGACCAAAAAATGTCCCCACAAGGACAAGGATTTTGGATATTGCCATCTTTGTGAGGACATTTTGTCCCCATACCGTAGGGATTACCAGTCCACACACACACACACGCACACACACACACGCACACACACACACGCACACACACAGACGTGGAACTTAAAGAAAGTACACTTTCATGACTACATTTATGATATATTCCAAATATGGTTCAGTGCAACATGTGCAGCGCAAGTGTGTCATATAGACTACATACAATTATAATAAGAGTATTATAATTGTGTGTTTGAGACATGGCTTTTAATGATGAGACTTCTGTTTTTGTAATCAGGCTCTCAAAAATGATTGGGTTTAGATTTATCAGCCAATATATCGGTTATCGGCTGTCAAATATAAAGAATTATCCATACCGGCCAAAATTGTCATATCTGTGCGATGAGTTGAATCTTGTATAACTTATAAAAAAAGTGAAAATTGCTTAACTTATTTTGATGCATTAAAGCAATATAACATATAACAGCAATATATACATGTTATCATAACTTATTATATATATATATATATATATATACTTTCCAACTTTATATAATATAGTTACATTTTGCAAGAAAATGCACAAATGCATAAAATGCATTTAATTTAAATATATTAAATATGTTTTATTTAAACTGTGGCATCCTATACAAATAGCACTCCTCACTTGAAGTGCATGTTCAGTTATATTGAATATTACATGCATGATTATGTTCCCTTATAATATGGCCAAATGCATGGCAATAATGCTTCTGTAGGCATCACGAGTGCACCTAAAATGCAAGAGAGTTACTTTACATTTATTTGATCACAGATCATGCTCTCTGGTTGACCATTGGACTGTTGCTCTTCCGCGGATCAGATAAGACACAATAGCCGTGCTGTTTTCAGAGCTTGAGGGGGAGATAAGGGTCTTGGGGAATTCAACAGCCTCCCAGCCCGCCCCACAACTGCCCATGCGGCTGAAAGGCTAAAGGGCACAGGGAGAGGTCCAGAGTGTGGTCTCCGATTGGCCGGAGAGGTGCTGACTCTGGATCCTGATTGGCTGGAGGGTTGTCCTGTGGTCTGGGGCTCTAAGTGTCCTGCTGGCTGGACGAACCCTGATTGATCTGGAGCTTTTTGGGGCATTGCATTCTTCCCTTCTGTTCACAAACGAAGCATTCTTTGCCTCTGCTGTCACTTCTCTAAAGAAGGAGCGAGAGGTGAGGTCGGGTCACGACACAGCAGGACACTGTTTATTCACAGCGCTCGCTCGGCTCCTTGTGCATAATGCATCTGCTAATAAAACCTTAGAACATCTCAAATTACGTTGCATTAAAGATGAATCAATGAATTACCTGGCGTCCTCCATTACATCATTTTAACCTGTCAAAGTGAGGGAATGTCTTTATTGGTCTCGAGAGAACAAGCGGAGACGCTAATGAACAACTTTCCGTTTTACTCTGGCGTCTGTGAATGATGATGTTAAGTGATGTTTTACTCGGACAGAAACACACTATAGTTTGAGTATGAGCATGTGTGTGTGTGTGTGTGTGTGTGTGTGTGTGTGTGGACTGGTAATCCCTACGGTATGGGGACAAAATGTCCCCACAAAGATGGCAATATCCAAATTTTTGTCCTTGTGGGGACATTTTTTTGGTCCCCATGAGGAAAACATCTTATAAATCACACTAAGTGATGTTTTTGAAAAAGTAAAATGCAGCATGTCTCCTGTGATGGGTAGGTTTAGGGGCAGGGGCAGTGTGTGTGTGTGTGTGCGTGTGTGTGTGTGTGTGTGATGGGTAGGTTTAGGGGCAGGGGCAGTGTAGGGGATAGAAAATACGGTTTGTATGCGGTATAAAATGCATTACGCCTATGGAATGTCCCCATAAAACATGGAAACACAACATGTGTGTGTGTGTGTGTGTGTGTGTGTGTGTGTGTGTGTGTGTTGAAGGCTGAAATGTCAGTATGTTGGTGGCATCTCTTACCTGCACTAAAAGATCTTTTAAGGGCTCTCGGTAATGATCCGCTTTCAGAAAACACTTACACACTCGTATTGCTTTACCATCACTGACAATCACACGCTGAAACAGAACGAGAGAGGTGAAAGTTTCATCCCTGTCTGCACATGTATCATTTTAATATCAGACTGAACTATTCTATCTCAGGTCTGTGTCTGGGTCTCAATGCGAAGAGTCATTTGCCATATGATTTCAGTGAGAGTCGATAATGAGATTTGCACAGTGCATTTAACTCTCATTCATCATCATTGCATGGTCAATTTAGCCTGGGCATGAAAAATCAATTTGTGAATTGATTTATGATTTGCATATGACTTCATATTTTGTAGCATAGCACACTAAATGTAAAAATAAGTTATGTTAATGTATATTCTACTGTTTTAGTTCAGCAAGGATGCATTCAATTGATAAAAAGTGATAGTAAAGAGATTTATAATGTGACTAAAGAATTGTTGTTTAAAACTTTTTAGGTTTTCACAAAAATATGAAGCAGCTCAACTGTTTTGAACACTGATAATAATCATAAATGTTTCTTGAGCAGCAAATCCTCACATTATTGTGATTTGTGAAGGATCATGTGACTCTGAGGACTGGAGTAATGATGATAAACTCAGCTTTGATCACAGGAATAAATCACACTGCACTATATATTCACATAGAAACATTAACATTAAATTGTAATATTATTTCATTTTTTTTCAGTATTTTTGATCAAATAAATGCAGCCTTGGTGAGCAGAAGAGTGTTTTGAACAGTAGTGTAGATTTAATGATATTGAATGCATGTGAGTTCATTTCCTGGTCGTATAGAACAGTTCAATGAAAATAATATTTGTCTTTATAATATTTAATCAAAAAACTCTGAAGCAACTTTCCTTTCGGCTGACGTCACAAAAGCCACTTAAATTTAACCAATTATGACAAAAAACATAATTGTTGATTATTCCCTTGAAATTGTAATTGCGATTATTAAATGATTATTAAATTAATTATTTATACCATTGTTTGAAGCAACTGCATGCCATATTTTTGTATAAAAATAAAAAAACATGCTGAAAACACTTCTATTGATTTTCTGTAGAATTAATCCTCAAATGTCAACTATACATTGCTTTGGATAAAGGGGCGGCTAAATGTCTAAATGTCTAAATGTACATTGGTTTGGTTTCTTCTTTAAATAAAAATAAAGTAAAAATATGCATCCAATAATAGAGGCTTGCACCAGGTAGTTCCAGGAACTCGGTTATAGGAATTAGGCATCAGGGTGTTTCCCTGAGAACTGAATGTTAGGTCATTTTCCTGGTTGCATTCGCACCGCCAGTAACACTAAAGTGACGTAAGCCACGCTTATTGTTGTGACTTTTATTTTGCTGGTGCTGAGAACGCCAGAGCCTGATTAGATGTCCAATGTCACTAGCTAAGCAGAAATACATAATCATGTAATTCGCTTGCTCTCCTCAAAGTTGCGTTAGATTTTCTCCTCAGCATTAGGGTTGAGAGGGCCATCTATAACTGGTTTCCATGTTAGTGAGTTCATATAAGCTGTGTGCACGGCTTTTTTGAAAACGGCACATGCTATTTTGCATGCATTCGTGCAGTTAGCGTACACTTTCGTCACTGGTAGTTCCTGTTGTGCTGGGTTAGACCCTACTCTGAAGAGGTCGTGATTCGCCTCTCACAGCGCAACATGCTCTAAACACACCTCTTAAGCACGCAAAATAATACAACTGCTGAATTCAGATGGGCTTGTAATGATGTTTCTCTCTCAGTGAAACATTGACCCAGTGTTTTTAGGGTTGGAGTAGAGATGGAGGCTCTAGAGTTGTCCATCAGGCTCCTGCTGTGAATCAAGGGAAGCATTGATCCTCTACTGAGAGCGAAGGAGAGGGACACACTGGAACGGAAATGTCCACTTCTAATGTTGCCGTGTTGTGCTAGTGGTTCCTTACAGGTTCATGTTTGGTGGCCTGAGATGCCTAAGCAGGGATGAGCTCACTGCCGGTCAGGATTTGATGAGGTCAAAGGTGAGAGGTCAGGTCAGATCCTTTTATAATGCTGCGGGCGGCTCTTTTTCCCTTGCAGCTGCATGGCCAAACGCAAACTAGATAAGTTTATAGCTTTCTAAACGAAAACTTTGCTGTTTTTGCTGACTTTATTGCATGTTTTAGCTTGTGAATAGGTGTGAGGATGCTGACGGGTTCAAGCGTGTCTCTGTCGCTCTGATCTCTAAATAGCCGATCAATATGAGCATGATCAGGATCGGACCTTCGGATAATCACAGCACACTGAGTGCTTTCGACGTCTGTCGTCTGAAAGGGATAGCTATTAGATATTTTGAAGATTTCTGGTCAGTACAATGAACATCTCTAGGGTTTAATCAGTGTTATTTTCATATCATCTGTTATATTGAATTAGCTTTTTATCTCATATTTTTATATATAATAGGTGTCCATTATATGAATTTCAGTTTAGTTTTTGTTTTTATTCATTTTAACTTATTTGCCATTCAATTCATACAATTTCTACTTTTTGTTTAAAGTTTATATGTAATATTTTGTTATATCTAATACTTTATTTTATTTCAGTTAATAGAAATGTTTTTAATAGTTATAGATAATGATAATAATAACCCTCTGTCCAGTGTTTATGTTCCACAGACACGCTATCCACATTGCAAAGTATATATTTCATATTTTTCCATGCATTCAAATACTATACACTATTTATTCTATATATATTTCATGTGTGCATGTAGGGCTGGGCGATATATCGAATATTAGCGATACTATCGCAATAATTTTGACGACGGTGTAAAATTTGAAAATATCGTGAATATCGAATATTTCAAATTCAACATGCAAACTTTCCCAAATATCATTACCAGATAACGCAGAGGTCTGCTTTCACCATTCATCGGAAGCAGAAGTGTTAAATATATACGCCCAGCGTATGAAAAGAAAGCAACAGAAACATGCGCGCATGAGAGAAATAATAGCGCAGCGCTGGTGCTCGCTGCGGACTCTGACCGAAGCGCGACACGCCTTTCAGACAACATGCGATCGGGATTCAGTTCCTTCATGGATTATTGGGTTTCAGTGGTCAAACAGAAAAAAATGCACGTCCTGGCAAGTATTCAGGTAAACACAGTAGTGTATGTCTTTAGTGAACGTACCACTGATCTATATAATTTACATAGATCAGTGGAACGTACAGAGTTGAGTGAGAAATAGTGTGTTACAATGAATTTGGTCCGTGGAGCTCTTAAAGGGCCGGAGCTCATATTCTGTGTGATTTAATGCTAATCACACAACAACGAAAATAAGAAAACCACCCCATGCTTGGCTAAACAACTTTAATATATTTATTAAGAATCAGTGTAGCCTATGGTTAATTTATATAATTAAGACTGAGCAGTTTATATATATATAAACTGCTCAGTCTTAATTATATAAATTAACCATAGGCTACACTGATTCTACACTGATATATATATTTGATTTTTGATTTATTTCTTGACTTGCAGCTGTTAAATAGACCCACTGTAGGTGAAAATAAAGCACTGTTTTACTTGTTTTACTTATGTTTTTTTTTTTAAGATCAAATTAAAAATCTATATTGTAATTATAAAAGTACATTTCAAAAAATATTAAATTACTCGTATCATGATTTAAGATTTTGGTCATCCCAACCCGTTACCAGTAAACGTAAACATTTTGTATTTAATTTGGTTCTATCTAAATAGTTTTTGTTGTTTTAATGGGGGCAAAAGAAATGTTTTTTTAAATTTAAAAGCAATTGCAAACATATCGAGATATATATATCGAATGTCGTCAAAATTTTGAAAATATCAAGATATATATTTTTTGGATATCGCCCAGCCCTATGTGCATGTGGAATTTGTTCCCTTTACAAAAGTAATGTGGTGCATCAGATGGTGATACCATGGTACTCTGGTATATATTGTGATACTGAATAATTACCATGTTTATATACTGTTTTTGAAGTACTTGTCACAATATTACTATTAATATAAGTACTGGTCAAAAGTTTGGAAACATTATTTTTATTGTATTCTCATCGAGCCTGTATTTTTGACTATAAACTGTGAAATATTATTACAATTTAAAATAATGGTTTTCTATTTTAATATACTTTAAAATATTTATTTCTGTGATCAAAGCTGAATTTATCATCATTACTCCAGTCTTCAGTGTCACATGATCCTTCAGAAATCATAATAATATGATGATTTATTATCAATGTGTTAAATTGATACAAAGTGATAGTAAAGATTTATATTTATAACAGAATACAGAATAAATGCTGTTCTTTTTAACTTTTTATTCATCAATGAATCCTGAAAAAAAGAATCACATGTTCCCCAAAAAATATTAAGCAGCACAACTGTTTTCAACATTGATAATAAATCAGCCTATGATAATGATTGTAATGAGTAATGATGATAAATTCAGCTTTGATCACAGGATATAAATTATAGTTTTCTATATATTCATATAGAAAATAGCTATTTTAAATTGTAATAATATTTCACAATATTACTGGGTTGTTGTTGTTGTATTTTTGATCAAATAAACACAGGCTTGATTAGCATAGGAGACTTAAAAATATGAATGTTTCTAAACTTTGACCGGTACTGTATATCCAAGCATATTGTGTTTTCATGTTTTATGGGGACATTCCATAGGCGTAATGCATTTTATACTGTACAAACCGTATTTTCTATCACCCTACACTGCCCCTGCCCCTAAACCTACCCATCACAGGAGACATGCTGCATTTTTACTTTCTCAAAAAACATCACTTAGTGTGATTTATAAGATGTTTTCCTCATGGGGACCAAAAAATGTCCCCACAAGGAAAAAATTTGGATATTGCCATCTTTGTGGGGACATTTTGTCCCCATACCGTAGGGATTACCAGTCCACACACACACACACACACACACACACACACACACACACACACGCACACACACACACACACACACACACACACACACACACACACACACACACACACATGTTGTGTTTCCATGTTTTATGGGGACATTCCATAGGCGTAATGCATTTTATACTGTACAAACCGTATTTTCTATCCCCCTACACTGCCCCTGCCCCTAAACCTACCCATCTCTCACACACACACACACACACACACACACACACACACACACACACACACACACACACACACACACACACACACACACACACACACACACACACACACACACACACACTGCCCCTAAACCTACCCATCACAGGAGATTTTCACATTTCCCATTTCCTACCCATCACATTTTTACATTTTCAAAAAACATCACTTAGTGTGATTTATAAGATGTTTTCCTCATGGGGACCAAAAAATGTCCCCACAAGGACAAGGATTTTGGAAATTGCCATCTTTGTGGGGACATTTTGTCCCCATACCGTAGGGATTACCAGTCCACACACACACACACACACACACACACATAGTGAAGTTTGATTGACATTCTTGAGCTGTCAATCAACTCACCTGGTTTTCCTAAATAAAATGTTTATTTTTAATGATTTGAATCTTCCTGTCAGTGATTATATCGTACTTATCTGTGTCTTACTTAATCTTTGTTGCACAACTCTCCAGCCCGAGGCTGATTTTGTTATCATCTCCATCCTAACATGAGATTTACACTGAGGTCTTTATGTTTAGCAGAGCTTCCATTGATTCCTGTTAACTAATCATTGACCCGAGGCTCCTTTCGGGGTTGGAGGGGACGTGAGGGGGATGATCTTAATGGCTTTTGGGGGTTTTATGGTTGTCAGCTTGAGAAGGTCAGAGCTGGACCACAGCGATGTGAAGGCCTCACTGAAGAGACACGTTAAACAAACATAATGCCTTTCAATCATAAAACAGGCGTTTATGGGGAGCTGTGTTTGCTTGACTGGTGTATTGTGTTTGCTTTTACTGATTATTATCATTTAGAAAGCAAGAAAAGTCTTTTTAAAGGGGTAGTGTCATCATTTACTCGCTCTTATTAATGAACCTTGTTTTTTTACACCATGTCATTTGCACTGTAATGATAGTTGTTTCTATTTTGTTTTAAAGCGGTGGTTGATTATGATTTGACTGTTTTAACTGCAGTGAGTGTGTGTGTCGCTGTTTGAGCATAAACAACATCTGGAAAGTTACGATGCTCAAAGTTTAAAGTAAAGGGAGATATTTTCTTTTACAGAAATCTCTTTTTAAGGACTACAACAAACGGCTGGTAGGGACTACAACGAGTTAGTGACATCACTAACCCTAACATTTACATAACCCCGCCCCCCGGGAACATGAAGAGTTGCTGTAGTCGAGCACATTTGGGAGTCGACTCGAGCTGTCGTCCCACATTTATTGATACAGTACGAACACAAACGCAATCACATGTCATAAAGCAAGATGACATCATCAGTTATAACCGTAATTACACTACACTATCCCTGTTCCCACACCAGCGGTTTATAGATTAATATGCTAATCAATGACTGAAGATGGTTAACTCATAAACTCCTCCTCTATCCCTTCAGAAGCGTCCTGTCTCATTCTACATGTGGAGTCTCTCCATCATTGTCCGACTCCGGTTTGATCATAAAAGGCTGAACAGTTTCTGACATGTTCAGTGTGTGTCAGCGTGAGGTAATCGGAGCTGCTAACATGAGCTCTTCAAGCTCCGCCCTCTTCTAGAAAGGGGGCGGGAGCAGTGGCTCATTTGCATTTAAAGGGACATACAAAAACTGCGTGTTTTTGCTCACCCTCAAAAAGTGAATTTTAACATGCTATAAAAAATTATCTGTGGGGTATTTTGAGCTAAACCTTCACAGTTCACACACACACTCTGAGACATCAGAGACTTATTTTACATCTTGTAAAAAGGGGCATTATAGGATCACTTCAAAGCTGTATTTCACTCAGCCCTACCATTAAATATCTCTTAACATGAACACTTAGAGCACAACTGTTTTTGTTAGAGAGAAACATGTGAAGGTAACAAGTAAAAGGGTCGTGTTTAGAAAGTAACAAACACACACATAGAAGTGTTACCAAAAGGTGTGTGTGTTATGCTAACGTGAGGTGTTTGCTGGTATTGTTTATCTAAAGCTTTTGGTTTAGTTTGACTCGTTCATCTCCACTGACAGTGTGAGCATGTGATCATCTTACAAACAAGCCAAACCTCTCTCTCGCGCCTTCTTCTTTTGTCGATTTTGTTTATCTCTCTCATATCTCATTGGCGTTTGAACATGTTCAGATTGTCCATTCACAGCTCAATAAATGGCTATTGATATTGTTCGAGCCTGAAGAAGGAGTTGACTGTTAAATAGATGATGATTTTATGTTGTTGTCTTTCTGCAGGTTTATCGACCTTCACTCAGCAGCCATCATCAATCATGGTTATGGAGGGATCGGTCGCACGGTTCACCTGTAAAATCACTGCCACGCCCCCACCAATCATCACCTGGGAGTTTAACAGAGTCACTTTACCACTGGCCACTGAAAGGTAAAACTCCGCCCACCTATTAGAAGGAGGAGGGGCTTAGTGTGGATTACTTTACACAAGTCCCCATGAAATCAAAATTTAAGTTTTTTGGCTTTTTGTATGAATATGTTACTGTTAAGCTATTGTGCTGCAAAACAAAATTCAGGTTTAGAAGATATAACCGTTCAAAACGTACAGTCTCTCACTTCCGCCAAAGAGGATCAATGATTCTGATGACATCACTCTGCACTTCAGCATCTCATCAGATTTTCTGTCCAATCAAACGCTTTCTAGGATCTGAAGCCACACCCCCTACATTATAAACAGACACTGACGCTGCAGCTGAAATTAGTCACTTGTTCACACATTTACTATTTTTTACATGGTGAATGGCACAAAGTGCACTATATAGGGGATAGGGAACGATCAGACAGTGCACTATATAGGGGATAGGGAACGATCAGACAGTGCACTATATAGGGGATAGGGAACGATCAGACAGTGCACTCTATAGGGATAGGGAACGATCACACAGTGCACTATATAGGGGATAGGGAACGATCAGACAGTGCACTATATAGGGGATGAGAGCGATCAGACAGTGCACTATATAGGGATAGGGAAGCGATCAGACAGTGCACTATATAGGGGATAGGAGCGATCACACAGTGCACTATATAGGGGATGGAGAAACGATCAGACAGTGCACTATATAGGAGATAGAGAAACGATCAGACAGTGCACAATATAGGGGATAGAGAACGATCAGACAGTGCACTATATAGGGATAGGGAACGATCAGACAGTGCACTATATAGGGGATAGGGAATGATCAGACAGTGCACTATATAGGGGATGGGGAATGATCAGACAGTGCACTATATAGGGGATAGGGAACGATCAGACAGTGCACTATATAGGGGATAGGGAACGATCAGACAGTGCACTACATAGGGGATAGAGAACGATCAGACAGTGCACTATATAGGGGATAGGGAATGATCAAACAGTGCACTATATAGGGGATGAGAGCGATCAGACAGTGCACTATATAGGGATGGGGAATGATCAGACAGTGCACTATATAGGGATGGGGAATGATCAGACAGTGCACTATATAGGGATGGAGAACGATCAGACAGTGCACTATATAGGGGATGGGAACGATCAGACAGTGCACTATGTAGGGGATGGGAACGATCAGACAGTGCACTATAGGGATAGGAAAGCGATCAGACAGTGCACTATATAGGGGATGGGGAATGATCAGACAGTGCACTATATGGGGATGGGAATGATCAGACAGTGCACTATATAGGGGATGGGAACGATCAGACAGTGCACTATGTAGGGGATAGGGAACGATCAGACAGTGCACTATATAGGGGATGGGGAATGATCAGACAGTGCACTATATAGGGGATGGGAACGATCAGACAGTGCACTATAGAGGGATAGGAAGCGATCAGACAGTGCACTATATAGGGATGAGAGCGATCAGACAGTGCACTATGTAGGGGATAGGGAACGATCAGACAGTGCACTATATAGGGGATAGGAAACGATCAGACAGTGCACTATATAGGGAATGGGGAATGATCAGACAGTGCACTATATAGAGGATAGGGAACGATCAGACAGTGCACTATATAGGGATAGGGAACGATCAGACAGTGCAGTATATAGGGGATGAGGAAGCGATCCGACAGTGCACTATATAGGGGATAGGGAACGATCAGACAGTGCACTATATAGGGGATAGGGAACGGTCAGACAGTGCACTATATAGGGGATAGGGAACGGTCAGAGAGTACACTATATAGGGGATAGGGACGATCAGACAGTGCACTATATAGGGATAGGGAACGGTCAGACAGTGCACTATATAGGGGATAGGGATAGGGAACGGTCAGACAGTGCACTATATAGGGGATAGGGAACAGTCTGAGAGTGCACTATATAGGGGATAGGGAACGATCAGACAGTGCACTATATAGGGGATAGGGAACGATCACACAGTGCACTATATAGGGGATAGGGAACCATCACACAGTGCACTATATAGGGGATAGGGAACGATCAGACAGTGCACTATATAGGGGATAGGGAACGATTACACAGTGCACTATATAGGATAGGGAACCATCACACAGTGCACTATATAGGGATGAGAACGATCAGACAGTGCACTATATAGGGATAGGAACGATCAGACAGTGCACTATATAGGGGATGAGGAAGCGATCAGACAGCGCACTATATAGGGGATGAGGAAGCGATCAGACAGTGCACTATATAGGGATAGGAAACGATCAGACAGCGCACTATATAGGGATGAGAGCGATCAGACAGTGCACTATATAGGGGATAGGGAACGATCACACAGTGCACTATATAGGGGATAGGGAACGATCAGACAGTACACTATATAGGGGATATTACTGAGCTCAATTGCTCTGAGCTGTGATATAAACTAAACACTATTGGCTGTGTTAAAAAAGGGGAGGAGAAGCTCGATAAGACCCGCCCTATCTTCCTGTTTCAGCAGCAATGATGTCAACACATTGAACAATCCTGCGTGTTTCACGGCACTTTAATATGACTTATAATTTATTATAATATATACATTAATACATGCTCTTGCTTTAATTGTGAATGATTCATTAGTGCATGTTATTCTTAGGAGATAAAAATAAGAGTGTCAGCCTAAAATCCACTTGATTCTACCTGATGGTGTTTATGTGAATGTTTGCATGTCTAGAATCACAGTGCTGCCAAGCGGCGTTTTACAAATTCAGGGAGTTGACCAGAGCAACGCTGGGAGTTACCGCTGTGTGGCGACTAATATCGCCAGCCGACGCCGGAGCTCCGAGGCCACGCTAACCGTGACTGCAGGTTAGACAATCATATATACACATGTAGCTCACCACAGTATGTTTTTTACGCACAGAGAGTATGAATCACTTTCATTTACACTTACCTTCTTTTCACCATCTCAATAGCTCCTTCTCTCAGAGTTCCTCAAAGGCCTCGAATCATTGCCGGCCCGCAGAATCTGACCGTGTCGGTTCACAGTACGGCTCTGCTGGAGTGCATGGCGACCGGAAGTCCTCGCCCGCTGATCTCATGGAGCCGGGCCGACCATAAATCCATTGATGTTCACAAAACGAAGGTTCTTGGCAATGGAAACCTGTTCATATCTGACGTGAAACCCCAGCACGCGGGAATCTACTTTTGCAGAGCGACTACACCTGGAACCAGAAACTACACGATCGCAGCCGCTAATATAACTGTGCTAGGTACAGTCTAAATGATCATCTATGGCCTTCTTAATGTTTGTAGAAAAACATTTGGTATACATTACAAGTCAATAGTTTGGAATAATTAAGATTTTTTTAATGCAGACGAAGGCTGCATTTATTTGATCAAAAATACAGTAAAAATATGATTGTAATTTAAAACATTTGTTTGTGAATATATTTTAAAATGTTATTTATTCCTGTGTTAAAATCTCCAGTCTTCAGTGTCACGTGATCCTTCACTAATCATTCTCATGTGATGATTTACTCAAGAAATATTTATGATTATTAATGTTGAAAACAGTCATCCTGCTTCATATTTTTGTGGAAATCATTGTACACTACTATTTAAAAGTTTGGGGTTAGTAAGATTTTTTAAAGAAATTAATACTTTTATTCAAAAATACTTTTAAATTCATCAAAAGTGACATTCATAATGTTTCATAAATGACATTTAACATTGATAATAATAAGAACCATTATTATTAATTGACTACTATGATAACTGATAATGACTGAGCACCAATTAAGCATGTTAAAATGATTTCTAAAGGATCATGTGACACTAAAAACTGGAGTAATGATGCTGAAAGTCTAATAATATTTAACAATATTACTGTTTTTACTAGGGATGTGCGCAACAACTAATTTCATAAACATTTAAATGGAAATTTTGCAACGGACTAGTCTAAAGCAAAGCAGTTTCATAGTTTCATCCCTAGTTTAATCAAATAAATGCATTACAATTTTTTGTAGTAGACCACTTGTGTAGATTGCACAAATACATTGCTGTGGTTTTATGTTTGTGCAGCGCCTCCATCTCTCGTGGAGTGGCCGGAAAGTGTGACCCGACCCAGGGCCGGTACCGCCCGCTTTGTGTGCGTGGCAGAGGGACTTCCCACCCCTCAGATCACATGGCTGAAGAACGGAGAACCCGTCCACTCAAACGGACGCATCAAGATGTATAACAGGTACTGCATGTGAAAAACAGTGTGCAATCAGTGCATTCAGAACATGCATGGGGAGAAACAATAAATCTGCCTGCTTTTATAATCACTCAACACGCCTCACCACAGCTCATGTCTTGGACACTTTCTGACAGACAAAAATAAGTGCACACTGCGTTTGTTTCTATTTGACTTTGAGTTGAAGTGGACGTGTTGAGCTCTTCCTGATGCCCAAACAGGCTTTAGGCCGCTGACGTTGCTTGAATTGGCTCGTTTGTCTGCTGGAAACTCTGTCCTGCTGAAATATTCATCAGCTTGTTTCTTCTGTGGAACAAGAGAGGGTTAATTATTCAGCGCTCTGCTAATGGTGTTTGAGCTGATTTTCTCTTTGATTTTCCTCTAATTTGTTTTCCTGTCTAGGTTTGTTATTGGATCCTGAAAGCAAAAGGGGAGGGGGGGTGACTTAGACTAGGGCTATTGACGTGCTCATTTCCACCTCAAAATGTTAAACATGCATGTTAACATATGCATGTCTTATTTTATTCTCAGTTCTTGCATCTACAGAAATAACAATTTTACAAAACATTTTTTTGTAAAAATATAAGATATATATTTTAATATAGTATAATTGTATATCCCAAATTCACAGTAATGAGGTGCTTAATTTTTATAAAGAAAATGCAAAAAAATGTATCAGCATAATTAATAAGATTCTAATAATATACAATATAATATTTTCCTTAAATTATTAAATAAAGAAAATTAAGGACATTTTCTTTCAAATTCACAGTAACGAGGTAGTAAAATGTGCTTAATTTTTATGAAGATAATGGAAAATAATTACCAGCTCTAATAATAAGATTCTAATATAATATAATGTCATATTTACTTGTCTCATACTTGTTTTTGCAATAGATTTTTTTTTCTATTTTATGTTAAAATGAGCTGAAATTAAAGCCAGTGTAACAAATACTGTTAAATATTAAATATAATTTTTTATGCATTACAGTCATGTGAATTTGGGGAAAAAATGTCTTACTTTTTATGAAAATAATGCCAAAAAAAAGTTACTGGTCTCAATAAGAATAATTTTCTTTATGCAAAGAAACATTTTCTTGTTGAGTATTGCCGGGATTTGTGAGATCTACAGGCACACAGGAAATTAACTAAATTAATGGAAAAAACTCTTGTTGTGTGTTCACAGTAAACTAGTGATAAACCAGATTATTCCGGAAGATGACGGCATATACCAGTGTGAGGCGGAGAACGAGCAGGGTTCAGTTCTGGCCATGGCTCGTCTGATCGTAGTGATGTCGGACAACCGGCCCAGCGCTCCCAGAAACCTCCGTGCCGACACCGTGTCCAGCTCCGCCATCTTGCTGGCCTGGGAGAGACCCATGTACAACTCGGACAAAGTCATCGCCTACTCCGTGCACTACATGAAGGCGGAAGGTGAGAGTCTCAGAGAGAAACAGAAACGTCGAGCGGACAGCCGTGGAAATGCTGCCTCTGCTGCTCATTTCCATCTCAGCAAAATAGTTTTATTATTAGTTCTTGCATTTACAAATATTCATGTCACTAAACAAATTTTTTTTATGTTATATTGTATAAAAGTATAATTAGTAATAATATACAATATAAATTTTCCTTAAATGATTATATTAGTTATATAATTAATTTGAACTTTTTTAAGGATATAATGCTTCTTATTATATAATAATTAATATAATATGATATGCATTTTCCTTAAATTATTATATTAAATAAAGAAAATTGGCACTTTTTTTCACAAATGCAAATCCAGTAATGAGAATTGTAACTTTTTTTTGGACATAATGCTTCTTATAATATAACTTAAATATAATATAATATAATATAATATAATACAATTATGATATGATATGATATGATACAATATAATATAATATAATATAATACAATTATGATATGATATGATATGATATGATATGATACCATACCATACAATATAATATAATATAATATAACTTAATATAATATAATATAATTCAATTATGATATGATATGATATGATACCATACCATATAATATAATATAACTTAATATAATATAATATAATATAATACAATTATGATATGATACCATACCATACAATATAATATAATATAATATAATATAATACAATTATGATATGATACCATACCATACAATATAATATAACTTAATATAATATAATATAATATAATACAATTATGATATGATACCATACAATATAATATAATATAATATAATATAATACAATTATGATATGATACCATACCATACAATATAATATAATATAATATAATATAATATAATACAATTATGATATGATACCATACCATACAATATAATATAATATAATACAATATAATATAATATAATACAATTATGATATGATATGATACCATACCATATAATACAATGATGATATGTTTTGATGATATGATACAATTATGATACAATTATGATATGATATAATATGATATGACACGATACAATACAATATAACATAATTATGATATGATACAATATAATATAATATAATATAATTATGTTACAATATAATATAACATAATATAATATAATTTAATACAATTATGATATGATATGATACCATACCATATAATATAATATAATATAATATAACTTAATATAATATAATATAATACAATTATGATATGATACCATACCATACAATATAATATAATATAATACAATTATGATATGATATGATAACATACCATATAATATAATATAACTTAATATAATATAATATAATACAATTATGATATGATAACAAAACCATATAATATAATATAATATAATACAATTATGATATGATACCATACCATATAATACAATGTTATGATACAATTATGATATGATATAATATGATATGACACGATACGATACGATACAATATAACATAATTATGATATGATACAATATAACATAATTATGATATGATACAATATAATATAATTATGATATGATATAATATGATATGACACGATACAATATAATATAATATAATTATGTTACAATATAATATAATATAATATAATTATGAATGCTATGATATGATATGATAAAATTAAGCACACTTTCCCTCAAATGCAAATCCAGTAATGAGAATTTGATTGAACATTTTTGATTTATGGATGCAAATTTTTTTTACAGATTATTATAACATATTATATTATATTCACCATGCTTTTTTATTATGTTATATCATGCCTTATTCTACTATATATTATAACACATGATTAAAAACACACTTTCAAATGCTCGTTACTGTAATGCATGCTGATGTTTTAGTTGTGTTTATTGCAGTTTTCATCACTCTCTGTGGTGAGTATCATTAGATTCTCAATAATGTAATATCAATATTTCATTCAGCAGATTTGTTATATTTCTTATATTTAAATTGAAGGCAGTGCAATGTTCCAGTAATGAGAATTTGGGAGTAAAATGTGTTTAATTGTTTATGAAAGTAGGAGCCCAAATTAATTTGTGTGAGAAATGCTCTCTCTCCATTCATGACAGTTGGAAAGTCACTTTTGGACAAAAACGCTTGTGATTTAAATGCATTGACAGTCTTTTAGATTTTGAGAAAGACATCCAAATAAAAGAGCTGCCTGCCTGTGGGGAGATAAACAATGAGATGTCCAACAGGAACTGTTCTTACAAGTGTGAAATCCTTATTAGGGATTTTGCCGGTTGCACTTGGACTTCCAGAATTCCAGGCTATTATTGGGAGAAGAATGGCTCTAGAGAAAGAGTACATGCTGCATCTGCTTTGGAGGGCAAAAAGCATCGGAAGTGATTGAAAGGGGTGCAAAAGAGGGCTAATTATCCCGAGTGTTGGAGTGTCTTAATCTAACCCTGAAGAGGCTTTAGGGGGTTTGTGCGTCAGAGTCAAAGTCTTCAGTGTGGCCATTCAGCGCCGGAACAAGGTCTTTTCTGTTGACTGTCGAGTATCTTGTTTATTGGGTCAGAAATTCAGTTGGGGACTGAGTGTTTCTTTTATTAGAGCATCTTAATGTGGGCTAATTAAAGTGTTATCAGGTGCAGTGGACCTGTGGGAAAACCAGCAGGTGGAATGAGCCTTTAGTTGCATTGATAAAGCAGTTAATTAAAAGAAGGCAAGGCTGTGTTGATTGAGTTGACATGTTTCCTTTTAAATCGGCCCTGGTTTTTGAATAGCCACACAGATTTCATGCATTTACATTTATGAAAATGTCCCCCTTCTATATGTAAAGTGCTTTGAGTGCCTAGAAAAGCACTATTTAAATGTAACATTAATGAATTAATGAAGTGCATGGAGCTTGCTACCTCTGGGTAGTTTAGTATCTGTGCATTTAATGCATAATGATGTCTGGGATTTTATTGATAAGGGTAGTTGGAAGATATTTTGTCAATGTGTTTTATTGTGTTGGTACCTTGGTTTAGGACTGGTTATCAGTTTTATTGATTTTTTTATCTTTTATGGGCATTTTTGGGCAGAGACTGTTTAATGAGCTCAGAGTGACATGAATGCATTTCACCTGCAGTTACTAATGCAGAAATAATGTTTCGATGTTTTAAACATAAATATTTAGATATTATTTTAACAAATGAAAAGATACTTTAAATGTGAAATTAAAGCCTCCAGTAGATGGCAGCGAATCACTGTTAATGAGTGAGTCATTGAGATTCAACCGATTCATTCAAACGGCTGATTCATTCAGGAACATTAGGGGCTTTGTACTAAATGCATTTTCGGTCTTGTGGAACGTAGGGTCCCATTTGTCATTTTAGGTCTCAGAAGGGTGCTTGCGAGTTTCCCCTTTGCGGTCGATATGCGCCCTTGATGCACATTTTTGCCAAGCCCGCACTGTCTGACTTATTCCAGTAGGAAGACCGCGAGGGTTTAGGGTGCCA
>CM040918.1:3289960-3387460 GCA_023029165.1 Gobiocypris rarus
TCATGATCAGTCGTGTCAGTGTTGAAGCTCTGTGTTGTGTAGCGCCACCTGGTGACCAAAGGGAAAACTACAGGACAGTGTGGAAACTGCAGCAAGTCCTAAGTTAACTAATACTGATGCCACACTTCAAGCATTAATTATTTATAAACAAAAATACAATCAAAATAGAAAATAATATATTCTATTTTAAGTTTGCATATTGTGAGTCTGATAAAGCAAAATTATGTCTTGCGTAAGTATTTAACGTGGCCGAGCTAATGAAAAACCTGAAAAAAAATGATATAGTTCTTTATAGTTATATAGTCTAATGTATAATGTCTCTTTGTGAGTGCAATGTATATAAAATAATTTGTATATCCTGTCTAATAAATGCTCAAACATGGACAGTAACATCTAAGTTTTTAATTGCAATTTTTAATAATGCTTTACTGTGTTTCTTGGATGTCATTTGAATATCTTACCAGTTTCTGGTCATTTTTCTGTCAGTCCGGGGTCTCTTTATGATCCTTTAGGGTCGTGGTTTTGGTCATGTGACTGACCTCTCTGTGTCTGTGTGTGTTTCCCATGGCCTTTGGGTCTTTGATTTAACCTCTGGCCTGGTTGTGAATGGGATGCGATCGGTCAGTGGTCAGTCAGTGAGGGGGTACGGGCAGATGGATGGACCGAATGGGGGATGGACACTCGTCTTTTGTATTGAGGATTGACCGCAAACTCACTGACCAGCACCTCCAGCTCAGGGCATCTGCTGCTGATTAGACACACGAGCACACGCGCTAAACACACGGCACCGCTATCTAACACACACACACGCTTCAGCTGACATGTCATACATCTGCTGTTACACACGTGCAGCCGAGAGCTCCCTCTCTGATGCCTCATTCACACAGAAACTGACCAGAGCTTTAGAAAATATGATCACAGATTACATGCATTACAGGCATCTCTATTTTCAAATGGCTCCTCATGCATTATATATAAATATATATACACACATCACATTATCATTCATTATTCTGGTTGATATGATGCACATTTAGCCCATTTTAAATGGTTTTAACAGGTTTTAAACTGGTTTTTGTCTCTGTCTTTATTACAGACCCTAGGAAGAAGTACCATGTCAAACTCTTGGCCTTTAGTTTCATGGGTGACGGGTACCAGGCGGACCAGACCATCAGCACGCCGGGATGTGTTTGTGAGTTCAGAGATACACACATTCATGCCATTTGGTACAAACATTACTCAAAAAGTGATATAGGTTTAAGATTCATATAGCTTTATTTGTAGAACAGGATTACAGTAACACTTTACATTAAAGTTCCATTGGTTAACTAGTTTAGTAAACATGAACTAATTACTTCATTACTTCTAAAGCACTTCTTAATCTTGGTTCATGTTATTTTCAACATTTACTGGTACATTATTAAAAATAATGTACCAGTAGGCCTCAATAGGCCTGAGCTCACATGAATTAACAATGTACTAACATTAACAAAGATTAATAAATACTTTAACACACACACACGCACACACACACATGTCTGGTTCACTATCTTTGTGGAGACTCTCTATAGATGTAATGGTTTTTATACCGTACAAACTGTACATTCTATCCCCCTACACTGCCCCTGCCCCTAAACCTACCCATCACACACACACACACACACACACACACACACACACACACACACACACATGCACGCGCACACACACAGACACTCAGACACACGCACGCACACACACACAGACACTCAGACACACGCACGCACGTACACACACACGCACACACACATGCACGCGCACACACACAGACACTCAGACACACGCACGCACACACACACACACAGACACTCAGACACACGCACGCACGCACGCACACACACAGACACACACACACACGCACACACACACACAGACACTCAGACACACACACAGACACACACAGACACTCAGACACACGCACGCACGCACACACACACACACAGACACACACACACACACACACACACACTCAGACACACACGCACATGTTGGGTTTTCATGTTTTATGGGGACATTCCATAGGCGTAATGCATTTTATACTGTACAAACCGTATTTTCTATCCCCCTACACTGCCCCTGCCCCTAAACCTACCCATCTCTCACACACACACACACACACACACACACACACACACACACACACACACACACACTGCCCCCAAACCTACCCATCACAGGAGACATGCTGCATTTTTACTTTTTCAAAAAACATCTCTTAGTGTGATTTATGACCTGTTTTCCTCATGGGGACCAAAAAATGTCCCCATAAGGACAAGGATTTTGGATAATGCCATCTTTGTGGGAACATTTTGTCCCCATACCGTAGGGATTACCAGGACGCTCTCATGCACGCACACACATACACACACACACACACACAAACACACACACACATATACAACCAACACGCAACACCATATGCAGCACACACACACACACACACACACACACACACACACACACTGCCCCTGCCCCTAAACCTAACCATCACAGGAAACATTCTGCATTTTTACTCTCTCAAAATAACTCATTTATATTTTTATTTAGATTTATAAGCCTTTTGAAAAGTGTGGACCGCTGGCTGGTGGCAATGGCATACAGAAACATTTACACACACATGAATGCAATATATAAATCTGTATGTGTATGTATATATGAATATAAAGTAGCATTTGAGAGCAGTAAAAGACATTTATAATGTTACAAAAGATTCTGTTTCAAATTAAAACTGTTCTTTTGACCGTTATGTCCATTGAAGAATCCTCAAAAAAGTAAGGTTTTCACAAAAGTATGATATATATATAATAGCATCATTTGAACCTGTTATGTTTGTTTGTTTGCAGCGGTCCGTGATCGTCTGGTCCCGCCCCCTCCGCCACCTCATCATGTTTACGCCCACAGTAACTCCTCCTCCTCCGTGTTCCTGCACTGGGCCCGACCCGCATTCACCAGCGGACAGACGGTCAACTACACGGTTCGCTGTAACCCTGTCGGACTGCAGAACGCCTCGCTGGTGCTGTACCTGCAGACGTGAGTGTGACTGACCCGAGACGGATGGACTGTATTTGTGTACTTAGAGCCAAATTCACACAGTGCCCACAAACGCCGACCTTCACTTCTCACACATTCCACGACCCGACAAGCACTGATTCAAAATTCATACACTACATGTTTGAGTACATAGTACAATAGCTTTGGCTTTAGTGTTAGGTATTTGCGACATCCTCTCATGTGTCATGTGTGTTCCTGCAGTGCGTCCCAGAGTTTGATGGTCAGTGATTTGGACCCAAACACCAATTATGAGTTTGCAGTTCGTCTTCATGTGGATCAGCTTTCCAGCCCATGGAGTCCTGTGACCTACCAGACGACACTACCTGAAGGTAAACATATGTTATATTTATATATTACACTGTAGTAAAAAATATTAACAAGCCTTTTAAATGGGGAAAGGGTCAAAAGAAGAGTGGTTTTGATTGACAGGCGTGTGTTTGTCTGTCCGTTCAGCTCCCACTCGAGCTCCTGTCGGGCTGAAAGTCACTCTGATCGAGGGAGACACGGCACTGGTGTCCTGGAAACCTCCGGACGAGCCCAACATCGCCGTGACACACTACACCATCCTGTACGCATCACGCAGAGCATGGGCGGCCGGAGAGTGGCAGATCCTGCAAAGAGAAGGTGTGTGTGAGATTGGAATTGAGAGTGTGTGCGCGTTTGAGAGTGTTTGTTTGAGTATGTTTGAGTGTGTGTGTGTGAGTGAGAGTGTGTGTGAGTGAGTGTGTGTGTGTGAGAGAGAGTGTGTGTGTGTGAGAAAAAGTGTGTGAGCTTGTATGAGAGTGTGTGTGTGTGTGTGTGTTTGAGAGTGAGTGTCTGATTGTGAGCGTGAGTGAGTGTGTGAGAGTTTATGTGTATAAATGAGTGAGAGAGTGTGTGTGAGTGTGAATACGTATGAGTGTGAATATGTGTGTGAGTCCGTGTGTGTGTGTGTGTGTGTGTGTGAGAGAGAGAGTGTATGACGGAGTGTGAGTGAGTGTGTGTTTGAGTAAGTGATAGAGTGTGTGTAAGAATGTATATTTATGAGTGTGTGTGAGTGAGTGTATGATGGAGTATGAGTGTGTGAGAGTGAGTGAATGTGTGTGTGTGCAAGTTTGAGAGTGTGTGTGAGCGTGTGTGAGTGAGAGTGCGTGTGTGAGTGAGTGTGTGTGTGTGTGTGTGTGTGAGAGAGAGAGTGTATGATGGAGTGTGAGTGAGTGTGTGTTTGAGTAAGTGATAGAGTGTGTGTGAGAATGTATGTTTATGAGTGTGTGTGAGTGAGTGTATGATGGAGTATGAGTGTGTGAGAGTGAGTGAATGTGTGTGTGTGCAAGTTTGAGAGTGTGTTTGAGCGTGTGTGAGTGAGAGTGTGTGTGTGAGTGAGTGTGTGTGAGAGAGAGAGTGTATGACGGAGTGTGAGTGAGTGTGTGTTTGAGTAAGTGATAGAGTGTGTGTGAGAATGTATGTTTATGAGTGTGTGTGAGTGAGTGTATGATGGAGTATGAGTGTGTGAGAGTGAGTGAATGTGTGTGTGTGCAAGTTTGAGAGTGTGTTTGAGCGTGTGTGAGTGAGAGTGTGTGTGTGAGTGAGTGAGTGTGTGTGTGTGTGTGTGTGTGTGTGTGTGTGTGTGTGTGTGTGAGTGAGTGAGTGTGTGTGTGTGTGTGTGTGTGTGTGAGAAAAAGTGTGGGAGGTTGTATGAGAGTGTGTGTGTGTGTGTATGTGTGTGTTTGAGAGTGAGTGTCTGATTGTGAGCGTGAGTGATTGTGTGAGAGTGTATGTGTATAAATGAGTGAGAGAGTGTGTGTGAGTGTGAATGCGTATGAGTGTGAATATGTGTGTGAGTCCGTGTGTGTGTGAGAGAGAGTGTATGACGGAGTGTGAGTGAGTGTGAATGCGAATGAGTGTGAATATGTGTGTGAGTCCGTGTGTGTGTGTGTGTGTGTGTGTGTGTGTGTGTGTGTGGACTGGTAATCCCTACGGTATGGGGACAAAATGTCCCCACAAAGATGGCAATATCCAAATTTTTGTCCTTGTGGGGACATTTTTGGTCCCCATGAGGAAAACATCTTATAAATCACACTAAGTGATGTTTTTGAAAATGTAAAAATGCAGCATGTCTCCTGTGATGGGTAGGTTTAGGGGCAGGGGCAGTGTAGGGGATAGAAAATATGGTTTGTACAGTATAAAATGCATTACGCCTATGGAATGTCCCCATAAAACATGGAAACACAACATGTGTGTGTGTGTGTGTGTGTGTGTGTGTGTGAGAGAGAGAGAGTGTATGATGGAGTGTGAGTAAGTGAGTGTGTGTTTAAGTAAGTGATAGAGTGTGTGTGAGAATGTATGTTTATGAGTGTGGGTGAGAGTGTGTGTGTGTGTGTGTGAGTGAGTGTATGATGGAGTATGAGTGTGAGAGTGAGTGAATGTGTGTGTGTGCAAGTTTGAGAGTGTGTGTGAGTATGTTTGAGCTTGTGTGAGAGTGTGTGTGTGTGTGAGTGAGTGTGTGTGTGTGTGTGCATGTTTTTGTGAAATATCAGGACACAAATGTGTATAATGACATGGGTATGACATAGGTATTACAAAAGAGGGTGAAATATGAGGACATTCCCAATGTCCCCACTTTTCAAAATGCTTATAAATCACACAGGATGAGGTTTTTTCACAGAAAGTAAACTGCACAGTCTCCTGTGATGGGTAGGTTTAGGGGCAGGGACAGTGTAGGGGATAGAAAATATGGTTTGTACAGTATAAAATGCATTACGCCTATGGAATGTCCCACATTTCACAAAAACAAACATGTGTGTGTGTGTGTGTGTGTGTGTGAGAGTGAGTGAGTGTATGAGTGTGTGTGTGAGGAGAGAGAGTGTGAGTGAGTGTGTTTTATATATTTTTTGTTAATTGTACTTCTTCTGTTATTCACTTTGTTCTTGCCTTGCTGCTGACATGGCGTTAAAAAATAACTCTTATTAAATATATATGAATATTAAAGGACATCTCACTAGATGCTAAAACGGATCAGTGTTTATCATTTTATATTACGGACGTCATCTGTTTTCAGTTACACACACAGCTCTGCGGTGAGGCTCTGATCCGGAGGTCATTCCCAGCCTGCTCTAGTAGCGCCGCAGGATAAATCACAGTGTTACGGCCGTAGAGATGTGCTACTGGGTCAGCCTGTCTTGGGTGGCACTGGAGCGGGAACGAGACTAGTCACTAAACCTTTGACTTTTAACCCTCAACACCCTGAATCTGTCGGTCACAAATAACCTCTGCAGTCAGCTCTGTCTTCTGTAACACTCTGATCCTGTGGCGTCACATGAACACTCGAGAGCCTGTAAAAATCTCACAAAGCTGGTCAAGAACACACCTGTGTCATATTTCAGAAATTATATTTAGCATAACATTTATTTATTTTTTTAATGTAATGCATATATATATAATTCTCATCTAGGTTTTTGCACTATAAAAATTATTTTTCAAAGTTGTAAATAAAACAATAAAAATTATGCTTTTACAGACAATGCAATAAAGCTTTTTGTGAATGTAAAAGATCTACTTTTTTAAGTTTTAAAGACCAAATAAAGTTATTGTCTCCTAAAGGAAAGAATCAATGGGCACTTTAATGCCGTCTGTTTTACAAGAGAACACAATTTCACTCTTTTTACTGCAAAAATTCATGTTTAAATAAATGTGTTAAAGGGATAGTTCACCCAAAAATGAAAATGTGATGTCTATCTGCTTACCCCCAGTGCATCCAACATATAGGTGTGTTTGTTTCTTTAGTTGAACACAAATGAAGATTTTTAACTTTAACTGTTGCAGTCTGCCAGCCATAATGTATGTGGATTGGTATTATTTCTATGAGAGCAAAAAAAAACATGCTTAGACAACATGCACAAAGAGCCCTGTGGCTCATGACGACACACTGATGTCTTAAGACACAATACGAGCAGTTTGTGTGAGAAATCGAGCCGTATTTATATCAATATTTACCTCAAATACAACACTATATCCAACAGCCTGGAACACGCATCACTTCCGGCAAAGAAGGTCATTATACGCGCTCTGGCGTTGTGTACGATGTAAAGACATCACTTCCGGTATACACGATCTGGCGTAGTTTACGCCAACGCCAGAAGCCATCTTCTTTAATTGTATATGAACACCGTAAAAGTACATGATACCTGTAATTGAATGTGACACCCATTCTGTTCTTTTTTCTTTCTTTTTTTTCTACAAAAATCCTTAAAAAAAAAAAAAAAGTATAAAAACAATGGGGTAAGAAAAATTATCATAATTCAATTGGAAACAAGACAAAAATACTAGTAATAACTAAATAAACTAAACTGCGTTTCTTTGTAAATGTGAATTTTACTTGCAATTTCTAAGTAAACATATACGTTATGCCTTTTCAAAATGTAGAAATAAATGTATTTATGTTTAGTTATATTTATATTTTATAGTTTTTTTTATTTCATGGTAGTGTTTGTTATATTGATTTTAATTTTTGCTGATTTTAATTGCAACTTTCTGTGTAAAATGTGCTCATTTTAGAAATTATAAGAATCATCATTTTCTTTATGCAAAATATATATAAAAATTGTATTGTCTTTGTGAGATTACCCCATTTATTAAATACAGATAAAAGTCACTTGCAAAACTTCTTACAGTATTTTGAGTCAATGATGTAAATTATTCATTATTTTGGATAATAATGTTCACCTGTTCACTTGTCAGGGAGCGTCACGATGGCCCTGCTGGAGAATCTTCAGTCTGGTCATGTGTACCTGGTGAAGGTCTCAGCGTCCAATCAGATGGGAGATGGGCCGTTCTCACCTGCTGCAGAAGTGAGCGTGCGTGACGGACACGCCACCCGCACACACGGCTCCACCCACGCCACAGGTGGCTATGCAGTGCCTCTATTGGCTGGGAGTAGACACTCCAAGCCGATGCTAAAATACATGATCTAACATGCAATGCATGCTAGTGTTGGCGTCATCTTTAATACCGTTTCTGTGCTCTACCCACAGCGTTTTCTGATGGTTTCTATCACCTGGATCAGAGGTCAATGACGGGTATAGTAGTGGGCGTGTCTATCGCATTAATCTGCATTATCATCTGCGTCCTCATACTGGCCTACAGGAGTAAAACCAGGTAAGAGATCACCTCTATAAACACATAACTATTACAAATCTAAATCATTGGGTATTTACACAAATGCATTCTCAAATGTCAGGTAATTGATTTGTCCATGACTGACCTGCATTATTCATGACACAGGAAATCCAGCACTGCCAAATCCATCAGGCAAGCAGAAGGACAGACTCCGCCCACTGCTGTCCGACTAACCAATGAGAGTCAGGCAGAGAGTGTGGAGGTGATGATGCCCATGATGAGAGAGAATTTCATCGATGCAAAGGTTTGTTTAAAATGTCACTGCTTAGCTTGTGCTGGTTTGGTGCTGGACGAGCAGGTGGTGACTGCGCATATATGGTAAAAAAGCACATTGATATGATGTTTGCGTTTCAATGTTTTAGGGTGGAACAAATCTGATCATAAACAGTTATGGGCCAGTGAAACACACCGTTGAGAAGAAGAGAATGAAGAGATGGAGCTGCTTTAAGAGGGAAGACAAGGTATGAAACTAATTACAATGAGCTTTATTAAAGATAGATAGATAGATAGATAGATAGATAGATAGATAGATAGATAGATAGATAGATAGATAGATAGATAGATAGATAGATAGATAGATAGATAGATAGATAGATAGAATTTGAAGGAAATATACTGTGAATGACTTGAAAATGTCACTGCAAAAAAATATATAATTTTATATCTTTGTCATTATGCTATCGGGATTAAATATGCCAGGGTTTGTGAGATTCACCCATATTAGGGTTTTTTGGGACATTTTTAAAGGTGCAGTGTAGGGGTTGCACCGACTCTGCCATGACGCTTTAAAGCTACACTGTGTAACTTTTTTAGTTTATTCTTAGCTAAAAACACTTAGTTCTTTCAAAAATATATGTGCTCATTAATGTATATTTACTTCTTTCAAGTAATAAAGTATTCTCGTAAGTGTATAATATGCCATTGAAAATACATACGGGTGAGGGGTTCGAATGCGCGTCACCATGTTGCCCCTCCATCTTGAAAGTACAGTAGCCAAAGAGGACATCCTCAGAATTCAAGCTTCGCCTTTGGCGTTTTAACACTCGATGGCACTGTGTCGAATGTGAAGAGGGGGATTGCTTGAGACTGATATAGCCTACAATGTAAACTTTGCCTTACGCTAGTGATGTCGTACAATATACAGAATAACGATAGCACCGATAAAAGTTACTTTTCTAAGATTAGCTTGCATTCGTCTGGGAACCTGATCGCTGATGTTAGCAATGAAATGGTAAAAAATAACGAAAAGGCAAAACTATTATTCATTTTACATAGATGTCATAACCTACATGTTAACTGACAAATTAAATAACTGCAAATTATAATAGTTTTCTAAAGTAACCTCATCACTTGATCGAACTGGAAGCCATATCAATCTTGGACTAAATCAGCCACCGTAGGAGTTCAAAGGAAATCGGAATTGAGAGGAACAGAAACTAATATTCACTGGATGGTCATATACCTTTTCACCGCTAGATGGCGGAAAATATCACACAGTGTAGCTTTAAGCTTGATGTCGACTAGTCGCTGGCCTATAGAGGGCGCTACAGGATAAGAAATTTCCTGACACACAGGCTCTTTCAACCATTAAAAATGACAAATAAATGCATACTTCGAGAGTTCTACACAAGACATTTTTGATTATACCATCTGGATGCTCAAAATTGATCGGGAGAATGCACGCTTATTGTATATGTAAGTTGATCATCGCGCTAAACTAATGCGTGCTGCATTACAACGCACACACATAGCCGATCGCACATCACGCGGAGATCGCACGCGCCTCACATTAAACCATTCAGTTGCGCAGAAATGTATTGTCAACACTGTTCTGTGATTTATCAATAAAATAGCTTAGAAACTGAAAAGTTCTAGCATATATTTCTTGATAACTAAAACTCACAGCTTCACTATTAGTAGAGAGACGCTGGCAGGTAGAATTAATTCACACACAATAACTCACTAATGCATTCACATGCAATCTTTATTGTGCTACTTTATCTTATTCAGAAATCTGTGAGAAATATAGGCTAATGACCATAAGACAGAAGAACTGATACAAAAGCTGTTATGTAGGAGCAATAACCTTATGGGCAGTGCGATGTCATATGCCAAAGCTGTCATGTGCACAAGAAAATCCCTGTTCTCGTCTCAGCTCGAGGTTCAGGCTTATTTGTTAATTAATGACGTAATCAGCGACTAGTCGACTCGACTTTCATCACATAAATGTCGACTTAAAAAAATCGGAAGTCGTTCAAACCCTAGTGCAGTGTGTATATTTTAGCAGCATTTAGTGGTGAGGTTGTGAATTGCAATCACACACCGCTCACCCCTCCCTTTCGAAGCGCATTGAGAAGCTACGGTGGCCGTCACAGGACAAAATTGAGAGTAGCTAGCGCTCTGTAGAGCAGTTTGTCCGTTTAGGGCTACCGTAGAAACATGGTGGTGCAAAATGGCAACTTCACTGTAAGGAGACCCGCGGTGTGTGTAGAGAGAAACGGCTCATTCTAACGTAATAAAAACATAACGGTACATTATGTAAGGTCTTCATACTCCATACTTCATATCGTCAGCCCTCTCTTTTTCTCACTGGTGTTTTCTGCTCCTCTCAGGGTGTGAAGAAGGTCTCCAGTCCGTCCTATTCCTATCATCAGGGCACCACCCTGTTGTGTTACACGGAAACATCGCCTCAACACCCGCCGTCCTCTCTGCAGGGCCTGTTTGAGTCAACAGGGGGCGATAGCGAAGGCTCTCATTCCAGCGAGGGCAGCCACGAGACGGGCGACTCGGGGCGATACTCTCACGACGACACGGAGGCAACCAACCTGTCTCTGGGTGTCCGCAGTCACCCGGCTTCCCTGCAGGGCAAGGAGAGCGAGGCGTCCAATGAGATTACAGAGAAAGAGCTGCATCTACACATGATACCGATGGAAGAGGTGACAGAAACGACACTTCAGCAACACGAAATGATAGAGCCTCATCCTGTTTAGCAACAAACCCTTGTGCTCTCTGGCGCCCCCTGCTGTTTAAACGGACTACTGAGCAGGAAACGCACGCTTTGAGGCGCTTTGTGCTGGACGACCCGAGACGTCCACACATGCCCTGCTTTCTCGGTGAATGTATTTGTTTCTCTCTTCTTTTTTTCAGTTTTATTAATGATTGTGTGTCGGAAAGAAACTAGAATCTCACCCACCATGAATGTGTTAAAAAAAAACGTCCAAAAATGTGAGTTGCGACTGTCGTATTTTCAGACGTAACCTCATCGAGAGAGCGTGTCGTCGGACGGAAAAACCTCTCTTGACTTCCTAATCTACCTCAGTTTACCTACTAAATATTTAATATCCACTCATACACTCGAAAAGTTTTTTTTAAAGTTTGGCTGAATTTAAGAGTTTGTGCGTTTGTCTGTGTTTATTGTTTGTTTAGTCCTGAAGTATGGGATTGCAAAAGTGTTTTACCCATCCTGACCCGGCGTGATGCAACAAATCTGCTGTGTAACACAATTACAGCCAATCAGAACATATTTGGTTTAATATGCAGGAATTAGGACCATTATGATTTGATGGTGGGCGGAGCTACCCAGCTCACACATCTGCTGAATCTGCTGTGTAACACAATTACAGCCAATCAGAACATATTTGGTGTTTAAAATGCAGGACCGATAGGATTTCACGGTGGGCGGAGCTACCCAGCTCAACACTCATCAAATCTCTTGTTTAATCTGCTGTGACACAATCACAGCCAATCAGAACATAGCTGGTGCTTAATTTGCAGGATTTAGGACCAATAGGATTTCACAGTGGGCGGGACTATCAAACCACTCATCAAACTTAAACTAAAAGGATTTGATGGTGGGCGGAGCTACCCAGCTCAACACTTATCAAATCTCCTGATGAATCTGCTGTGTGACACAATCACAGCCAATCAGAACATAGCTGGTGTTAATATGCAGGACTTAGGACCAATAGGATTTCAGGGTGGGCGGGGCTATCAAATTGCTCTTCAAACTTAAACTAAAAGGATTTGATGGATGGCGGAGCTACCCAGCTCAACACTCATCAAATCTCCTGATGAATCTGCTGTGTGACACAATCACAGCCAATCAGAACATAGCTGGTGCTTAATTTGCAGGATTTAGGACCAATAGGATTTCACAGTGGGCGGGACTATCAAACCACTCATCAAACTTAAACTAAAAGGATTTGATGGTGGGCGGAGCTACCCAGCTCAACACTTATCAAATCTCCTGATGAATCTGCTGTGTGACACAATCACAGCCAATCAGAACATAGCTGGTGTTAATATGCAGGACCTAGGACCAATTGGATTTCAGGGTGGGCGGGGCTATCAAATTGCTCATCTAACTTCCTGGCAGTTTTATTGTACCACGCATGGTTAGGATGGTGTTTTATACCTACCTCAGGTTCAGAAACGAGTGTCTTTATTTGTGATTTTGTCATATGAATGTGTGTATTTTTGCTCTTATAGTCCCTGTTTTATACTACCTCATTTTACCTCTTGATTGTTTAGCAGTAGTTGTGTTTTAATTTGCTTTATCTCAGGGATCATTTGAAAAGCCGTGTGTTTCGTAGGGACATGGTTTGATCGACAGGGTATCTTCCTCGAGTCCAAGGACGGTTGACCCGTACTGAATGTGTGTGATTTGTTGTGGAGATGGATTTCTTTCTTTCCGTAGTTCATATCTTCCTGTCTTCTTCTTTTGAGTATGAAGTAACCAAAAATGCTGACGTTTCTCAGTTCGGCGAAACCGATAGCTTTAAATAATGGCCTTAATGTGTGTAGAGCAGCGCAGATACACCATCAAGAGATTGCAGTCGAGTGAATGTTCTAGAAAACCAAAAATAATAATCAAATCTTAAGAGTTGACTGATCATGAAACCTTTTTGCCTCAAAAGATATCTATTTTTCTTGACATACAGTATATGTACTACTGAGTACACATTTTAGTTACATTTTAGGTTTAGGAACACGAGAGTAGCACTTGTCTTTCAAAATAGTTTCGAGTTGTTTGTAGGTCACGCGAGCGAATGTGCAACGGTGACACGCCATCATCCGCAGAGCTGTTTGCGCTTTCATTTCTTCTTTCACGTTCGCTGGTCTTTGGGATGAAAAGATGACAATGAGATTATCCGTGAATCAAACCAAAGATGTTTCCCCCAGAGACCAGGACCAAAAGAGCTGCTTTAGAGAAAACAGACACGAGTCACATTTCAGAAATTATATTTTGCATTAGAAACATGAAACTTATTTCAGGGCCATTCAGACAAAAGTGCACAATGCAATAAGTTATTATAAGCACATTTCACCCCCAAATTCTCATTATTATATTATAAATTAATTAATGCTGTCAAATCAATTAATCACATCCAAAATAATAGTTTGTGTTTACATAATATATGTGTGTGTACTATGTATAATATTATATATTACGTATATATAAATACACACACACATCCATGTATATATATTTAAGAAATTTTTTTAGATTTATATATATATATATATATATATATATATATATATATAGTACATATATGCAATATTTCTTAAATATATACATTAATGAGTGTGTATTTATATAAACATAATAATTATACGCAGTACACACACATATATTATGTAAAAATATATTATATTTTGGATGTGATTAATCAATTTGACAGCATTAATAATAATATATGTCATTAATTAATATATAATATAATGTTAAAAAATATATTGTCATATGGAAATGCAAAATATATTTTCCTATTTTTAAAAGTGAAATATCAGCTCCTTAAATCAAATGTCCGTGATCAGATTCCCTCATTAGAATTTCACATGCAACATGGATGTTATTGTACATGAAAATTATACAGAGAGAGAGAGATATTATCATATTATATTAATAAACATCCCATGCGTCTGGAATTCTTCTCAATCAGGGGAATTTGATCGGCCACTGTATGTATTTCAATCAGAGAGACACAATCAGTTTAGACCTTTTCTTTTCAAAGCAAACAGCCTGAAACCAAAGAATGTGCTCGCCGTTGCACAGATGATTATTAATAACTGTAGACTCTTTTGCATGGTGTTTTGTCATTTTTCAGAATGTGTTACAAAGCTTTATTCCCAAGTAGATTTGATTTCTACTCACTGAAAGGGCATCAGGAACAGTGTTACGTGGTCGTGCTTTCAATCCTTTATGACTTTCCAGTAAACCAAAGATGATGATTTCATGCCTTTTGTTTCCTTTTCTCACTGGAGGAGAAATATTGTATTGTTGTTTTGGGATGATGTAAAAAATACTGATTTAATATTTGGTTTCACTTCCCTGCTGAAGAAAACGGTTTGAAGTGCTCAAAGCTGGTTTTAGCTGGTTTAAACTGGTCTAGCTGGTCTTCCGGCCTGACTAGTGCTAAAAACAACTCTCAGAATGCTTTGACTTGCTTAAGCTCTTTTCTGAGCAAGATTTGATGCCGCAATTGTTGTTTTTGATATAAATTTGAATATGCTTTAGTGTTTTAGAACGATATTGAGTGTTGTGTTAAATTGTTGACTTCAACTTGAATGCGTTTTCTTTGTGTGTGTGCAAGTGTAATTCCACACTCTAAAAAATGCTGGGTTATAAAAAACCCAGATTGGGTTGAAAATGGACAAACCCAGCAATTGGGTTGTTTTAAGCAAACATTTAACCCAACCGCTGGGTTAAAACAACCTAAGTTGGGTTGAAAATGGACAAACCCAGTGAATGGATTGTTGTAACCCAGCGGTTGGGTTAAATATTTGCTTAAAACAACCCATTCACAGGGTTTTTCCATTTTCAACCCAACTTAGGTTGTTTTAACCCAGCGGTTGGGTTAAATGTTTGCTTAAAACAACCCATTCACTGGGCTTGTCCATTTTCAACCCAACTTAGGTTGTTTTAACCCAGCGGTTGGGTTAAATGTTTGCTTAAAACAACCCATTCACAGGGTTTGTCCATTTTCAACCCAAATTGTGTTGTTTTAACCCAGTGAATGGGTTGTTTTGACCCAACATTTTTTAGAGTGCATGCATCAGTTCTTTAGCTATATAAAGCTGATTTATTTTAGAAATGCATCCTCATAAAGTGTGTCAGGTTTAGCAGCTGCGCGTGCTGAAGGGTTTCTTCCTCTCTGTTCACGCGAGATAAAAACTTCTCAGGTTTACCCGTCCACCTCTACTCAGGAAATAATACCAGTTTCATGTGACTTTATTTAGGACAGATGTGAATGCACTTGCTTAAACTCACGGATCTGTTCTGCGTTCTTCTGTTGAAGTGTTTTATTCTGAAGGGATGAAAGGGAGATCTTTGTGAACTCTCCTGAAAGCAGTGGACGTTTGGCTCCTGTGTGTTTCCATCGCACTGCAGCAGTAAATCTATCTATAAGCCTTAAAACTGAATGTATTTCTTAATTAATAAAATTCCACTTGTTGCTCTTCTGCTGTGCTTTTCTAATACATGTACCATGTGTTTATTGGAAGATTTGTTTTCCTGTTTGGCAATACGGTGTAATGTTCATGCCAAAAAGGTATACATTTACAGTAGAATCCCCCCCACCACAAATAAGATTGTTTATAAGGAATTGTTTCCAGTTTAAATAAAAATGTTGAAAACTATAAAATGTTGTCTGTTTTCTCTTGAAGAATTTTATTTGAGGTCTTTGCTATCTCTATAAAAAACCCTCATATATATGTAGTGTAACTTCGATAGTTTAAAACCGCAGGCGCTCTCATGCAGAACGAATAAACGGTCTAGAAGTCATGATACGACGTTCAGTAAATGAAAAAAATCATCCAGCTAAGTTGAATAAAAAGCAGAACATTTTGACTGATGAAACATGAGGACAGTTAACCCACGATGTGATCATATATGGTTTATGTGTATTTTTCAAGACATCTTGGGGTATTTCCATATTTATATGAATAATGGAGTGTTATTTGCCATAGCATCTCGTCGAAGAAAGATCTGCATCTGCTCCATAGCAATTAGTTTTCAGTCCCACTATCAGAACGGATCCTTCTAGGACAACCATCTCTATTCTTTACTGTCTCAATAAAATATGTTGCATGACTTTCGGGTCATTATTGTTATTACGTTTAATCTTATCGTACGAGTCAACGTGCCACATAAAGTTTGGACCAGTTCTTCACCAGCGCACAGTTCTTAAAAATATATAACGACTTTATTCTCGAATCTCAAATTTTTTTAACTGCGGTTCAGGTCTTCCATACTTCCATAGCAGGCACTTAATGGATGATCTATATATTTTAACTGGTCATTGCATGCGTTACTGGAAGTTTTTCGTATTTAAGTGAAATTATTTAACAAATATGTTTATTTACTATTAAAATTATAGATCCAGCAGCAAAAATAAACTGCATGCATATGATATGATATGTTATATTTTTAAATATAATTAATTTATATAGGAGTTTTTTGGGGGAAACAGGAAATGTTTAAAGGTTAAATATTAAAATATGCCTAGTGAAATTTCATGACAAAAAAGACTAAATTATTGCTAAGCATTTATGGAAAAGGGGCACTGCAATACCAAAACCAATACCAAAAGCTCTTCCCAACTGTGAAACATGCAACAATTTAAAGGGGAATTCCAGGACATCAGGCATGTCTTCAACCTTTAGAGAGGTTATGTGAAGCAACAAGACAATGAACCAAAGCCCACAAATAAATCAAGTAATATATATATATATATATATATGTGATGGAGGATTTTCTAAGGAGGATCAACAGTTAATAAATGCAGTGGTTTGCTTTATTTTTCCACCCTGCACTGTGAATGATTTCTAAATGGCTATTAATCATAAATGTGAAAAGTATAATTGTTTGTGTGTTAATAGTTAAATCAGATTGTGTTTGTCTGTAATCATAATTTAAACTGATCTCACACCACATTTTATGAATTATCAATGCAGATTTTCAAGAGGTGGTTTCCTGGACAGGTCTTAAATTATGCCAAGAGTAGGCCTTAATCTTGAATTTAATCATGGGTTAAAAAATTGCTGTCTGGAACAAAGATTAAGCACAGATTACTAACACCTGGACTATGAGTCCTGAACTCAAATAAACAGGATTCATTTACAGTTTTCTCCAATTTCTGAAAATATGGCTCCATTGCTTGTAACTCTTCACACAAAACACACAATATGCAAAACATCAGACATCTCTTGCAAAAGCAACACTTTGTGCAAAACTATTTTAACTCTTCCAAAAATGTTGTTTTTGCGTATGACTACACACAAATATGCACAACTGAGGAATTGTACAGTTGAACTGAAATCAACTGAACTGAATCAACACTGAAGTCACCTGAGCTGAATATTGACACTATATTGGCTTGTTAGAGCCACTTGCAGCAGAATTTGTTACTGAAACTGCTATGAAACAATATATATTGTAGCTTTTATGCATATTCTTATTTTTTTTTAAACCTGAGTTTTGATTTCTAAGTGATCAATGTTTGTATAAGTGTTTTCACACATTGTCTGTATAGGTCATCAGAATTGCAACGTGTAAAGCATATAATGTGCTTGTAGTTTGGCAGACACATCAGTTTTGGACTAAAAGAAATTACTGAAAATCTGTTTGTTAGTAATCTGTACTTAATCTGTCTTTCAGAAAGCCATTTTTAAAAACACGATTAAGCAGATTAAGGCCTACTCCTGTTTTAATTTAAACCCTGTCTGGGAAACTGCCCCCAAAGGTTTCACAAAGTTATTCTTGTCTCTTTAACTCATGGCTTCCTTAAGACATGTTTATGGGTAAATAAAATATTAATAAAATGAATATCGAAACATATTTCAAATATAATGAAGTAATTTTATTATAGCACTCATCAGCTTGCAGATGTTCCTGGAAACAAAACAGACAGAACAGTATAAACAAACAATACAACCAACTAAACACCAAATTACAAAATCATTATTATGTGAAAGTGAATAAAGTTGAAGTTGCAAAATATGCATTACACCTATGGAGAGTCCCCACAATTCACAAAAACCTAACGTGTGTGTGTGTGTGATCAGTTATAAATATTCGCTGTGTAAATTAGTCTATATACACTTTACCAAATTATATTTAGCCGAACTAAAAAAAAACCCAAAAAAACAACAGCCCATATAGATAAATTATAATTGTATAATATTGAGCATTTACTTAGGCTTATTAATATACATTGTAACATTAGGCTACTTTACTCTAGCACAGTAGTCAGTAAAGCAATTAATTCATATTTTATATTAATATGTATGTAGCCTAGGCTACATCTAAAGGTAGGCCTAAGTCTGATAAAAAAAAATACACTTTGACATGTTCAGAATGTGAGCGTAAAGAAACATGTACAAATTTGACGTCTTCACATGGTAAAACTGTGCGTCTTTACACGTACTAAAGTAACGCGACGACAACTGACGCCTTAACACGACCAGAATGTGCGTGTCTACACATACAAAAGAAACACGTAAAAAAAATACCGCGTTGACGCGGAAAAACAGTGCGTGTTGACACGGTCAAAAGTCACGCGTTTCGTTTAAAGATATTTGGCCCCAATCGCGTTCCATACGCGCTCACGCAAGCGCACTCCACCGACAATCCCGCCTCACGCGCCGCTTTTTACTCAGCGTTTATATATATGCGCTAAAGTTAACACACACAAGCGGAGCAGTAGCTCGTTTCCGTGAACTGCCCCGTAAAACAATAAGTCAAAGGTGACCGCTCCATCCAAACTTTGTACACGGGTTGAGCTTTCCTTCTCGCGCACCGAAACTACTATGGCGAAGGTCTATGAATATAAATTACACCGTGCTGACGTTGACCATGACGTCCTCATTAATATTAATTAGCTCTGAGAACCCGGAGGGCTCTCTCTCTCTCTTTTTAATTTATTATTTAAGGGAAATATCACATTCGATGGGCAAAGAAATACACCCAGTAACAACAATATAAGTTTGAGCCTTGTCAATCATTGGAGGGTGTAAGGAACACCAAGGCAAAAAGGATGGATTTTTATTCTTTTTTAAGGACCTTTGTATTTATTTTGTCATTAGAGATATGGGTTTGATTTCAACACCTCTGTGTATTTATTCATCCCTGTTATTGTGTTGCTTATTTTATTTATTTTCTTTGTATTATCATTACTATTTGTATTTTTTTCCACGGATTTTCTTGCTGTTATTATTAGTAATTTTGTACTTGTTGTGATTAAATAAAGCTTTAAAAAAAGAAAAAAGAAAAGAATGCGGCGGGCTAGGCAAAGTCTTTAGTTTAGTTGTGTCCCAAATGACGCTACACTATACCCTTATACAGTATGTACTTACTTACACACTATATGTACTCAACCTACATAAACTTTATAAGGTTATTTTGTCATTCAACATCGGAGTCTGTTAGCTCCTCCCCCTCCACTACGTAAGTAACGTGACAGTTGACAGTTGAGTATTATTATTCCCCCAGTTGCTTTTTTTTTTGTATTCTGATATTAATTTTTATTACTTGTATGTTTTGAGCATCAATACAAAAGAAAAAAAAATCCACAAATCATTTTTATCGGTTAACTAACCGCATCATCCAGATATTTAAAGTGTATTTTCGTAGTGAACAAACTACTCGCACTATTTATACTACAAAACGGTATCGGAACGCACCTTATGTCTTTTATTTTATTTTATTTAGTATTATTATTTTTTTTATTATAAGAATGAACATGTAACAAACATAGCATAACGTAGCAGATCACAAAAGTGTGAAGCATTAATTCGTAGCAGGGGATCCAATAGTTCTTTCATAATATTTCAAACATGTTAATGACTTATTCTTTTTTAACAATTTCAAAGATGATATAAATGAGTCAAATTCCACTATAAACACCTTAAAATTTGGGGATGAATTTAAATGCTTTTATTTATGAATATGAAATTTTGCCAGCAGTATGAATAAATTAACAATGTATTCAAGATCTTTGTTAACATTGTTTTCATAATATACAATAATATCCTTTAATGTAAAACAATAGTTAATATTCGCTAATTTTACAGTCGAAAAACAAGTGTGTCAACAGTTCTCTCTCACTTTTACAAAAAGAGCATAAATCATCAATATCAACATATCTTGAAATTAAAGATTTAACAGGGTAGATGGTATGCAAAACGCACCTTATGTCTTATTAATATTAAATAACTTTCGATGACGTCACGGGTACACTTCACATGGCGACGGTTTAGCTCATGAATATTAATAGCGAATCCCTTCGCCATAGTTGGAATAGCAAATTCGCTTCCCGGTCGCGCACGGACGCCGCCGCTGCCGCCGTGATTGCAGCGAAACGGGGGAAAGAACGAGACGAGTTGACCACAGTCACTCTCTCTGACATCAAAGTTACACCATTTTCCCGTTTGAGTCATGTGAGGGAGCTTGTAATGTCCACAGAGCAGGATAAAGATTCATTCTCTCTGAAACGAAACCGAGGTAACGTGGATTTTCCGTGTTTTTGGAGGGTTTGATTCGGTGTCGGTCGTAATTACCGGAGCGACAGCAGCGGGTCTGGCGGCCTTCGGGCCTTTGGTGAAGAACAGAAAAGTAGACAGCGACATATTCAGATATAACTTACTTTTGAAAAGGAAAGCATGTCAGGCCTCAAAGTGAATGCTGTCAGATGAACGCTACTTTATAGGGAGTTTTGGGGAAGTTGAACTTTGAAGTCGAGAGAAATCATATCAACGTTTATTTATCACACACACACACACACACACACACACTCACACACACACACACACACGCATGCATGCAACAGTAAAACTGAGCATGCAACAGTAAAAATGGCAATTAAATGTTTATTATGCAACATTAATGTTAAAACATCACAAATTAGAAGGTAGTGAAAATACTAGCAATGTTGTACAGAATAAACAAGTACGATTATGGTTTATTATAGCTTATTTTCTGAAAAAATCACTCAGTTAGTTTTCATAATCCTATGAAATATGATCAACAGCACTGCAGTGCTACAGTTTATTGTAATCTTCCAATGTAATGTTGGTGTAAGACATACAGGGAGTGCAGAATTATTAGGCAAATGAGTATTTTGACCACATCATCCTCGTTATGCATGTTGTCTTACTCCAAGCTGTATAGGCTGGAAAGCCTACTACCAATTAAGCATATTAGGTGATGTGCATCTCTGTAATGAGAAGGGGTGTGGTCTAATGACATCAACACCCTATATCAGGTGTGCATAATTATTAGGCAACTTCCTTTCCTTTGGCAAAATGGGTCAAAAGAAGGACTTGACAGGCTCAGAAAAGTCAAAAATAGTGAGATATATTGCAGAGGGATGCAGCAGTCTTAAAATAGCCAAGCTTCTGAAGCGTGATCATCGAACAATCAAGCGTTTCATTCAAAATAGTCAACAGGGTCGCAAGAAGCGTGTGGAAAAACCAAGGCGCAAAATAACTGCCCGTGAACTGAGAAAAGTCAAGCGTGCAGCTGCCAAGATGCCACTTGCCACCAGTTTGGCCATATTTCAGAGCTGCAACATCACTGGAGTGCCCAAAAGCACAAGGTGTGCAATACTCAGAGACATGGCCAAGGTAAGAAAGGCAGAAAGTCCACCACCACTGAACAAGACACACAAGCTGAAACGTCAAGACTGGGCCAAGAAATATCTCAAGACTGATTTTTCTAAGGTTTTATGGACTGATGAAATGAGAGTGAGTCTTGATGGGCCAGATGGATGGGCCCGTGGCTGGATTGGTAAAGGGCAGAGAGCTCCAGTCCGACTCAGACGCCAGCAAGGTGGAGGTGGAGTACTGGTTTGGGCTGGTATCATCAAAGATGAGCTTGTGGGGCCTTTTCGGGTTGAGGATGGAGTCAAGCTCAACTCCCAGTCCTACTGCCAGTTTCTGGAAGACACCTTCTTCAAGCAGTGGTACAGGAAGAAGTCTGCATCCTTCAAGAAAAACATGATTTTCCTGCAGGACAATGCTCCATCACACGCGTCCAAGTACTCCACAGCGTGGCTGGCAATAAAGGGTATAAAAGAAGAAAATCTAATGATATGGCCTCCTTGTTCACCTGATCTGAACCCCATTGAGAACCTGTGGTCCATCATCAAATGTGCGATTTACAAGGAGGAAAAACAGTCCACCTCTCTGAACAGTGTCTGGGAGGCTGTGGTTGCTGCTGCACGCAATGTTGATGGTTATTGAAATATTATTGGAATCACTTCAAAAAGCAAAATATGGTCATGTCTGTCATATTGGCTACATAAAGTCATAATGAGAACATCATAATGGTGTGTTCGGGACATGGCTTTTAATGCTGAGACTTTTGTTTTTGTAATCAGGCTTTTAAAAATGATATAAAAATTTGGATTATCGGCATATATATCGGTTATCAGCTTTTAAATATTAAGATTACCGGTATCAACATGCAGCTCTAATTCCATGCAGCTAACCCTAATCCATTTTTATCTTATCAAAACCTCTCTAGAGTGAGAATGGTCCTCCCACAAGTAGCAAAGCATGGCAGTCATGTAATCTAAAGTCGATTGGCTATTCAGAAACACTTCAAACTTTGTCCGTCAAGCCATTATATGGGGATCTTATGTTATACATACACATGTCAGTGTTTTTGTTATACATACACATGTCAGTGTTTTGACTATAACTATTTTAGATGATGATTTTATTTTAACTCGCTTTTGAACTTTGCAGGAGTTGAAGGTGGGCTGGATATTTTAGGAGGTCCTGGGCTGTTCCTGGGAAGCCCTGATAAAAAGAGACGCAAGTCGAGCACACAGGTACTGTATGGACTTTTTACTCTTTGATTCCAGAGCTAGTTTTCCATTTTTATTATCTCCTTAGAAAAAAATAAAAAATAATTCCAGCATCAATATAAATCACAACATCACCACATTTGAGTGCAAATGACATCATTTGAATTAGAAACAACAGCACAATACTTACCAATTATTAAATATTAGCTTTATTAATTTAGCAGACTCACAATTGAGGAATACAATAAGCTAGGACAGTGGGTCATTGAGGAATAGCATACAAGTTTGGGGTCAGGAAGATAATAAAAAACTTTTATTTATCAGGGATGCATTAAATTGATCAACAATGACAGTACAGACATTTATAATGTTACAAAAATTTACATTGATAATAACCATAAATGTTTCTTGAGCATTAATCCTCATATTATAATGATTTCTGAAGGATCATGTGACACTGAAGACTGGAGTAATGATGATAATTCAGCTTTGATCACAGGATATAAAGTACACTTTACTATATATTCACATAGAAAACCAAAGCTGCTAAAAACAGTGAAATAATATTACAATTTAAAATGACTCTGTGTGAATATATAGTGCAGTGTGATTTATTCCTGAGATCAAAGCTGAGTTTATCATCATTACTCCAGTCTTCAGTGTCACATGATCCTTCAGGAATCATTCGGATATGAGGATTTGCTGCTCGAAAATATTAATGATCATTGTAAAATGTTGAAAACGTGTGGAAGCTGTTTTTTCAGGAATATAAAAGTCTCTTTCTCGACAGGCGCCGTCCTTCTCTCCTCTGTCTGAATATGCTCCTCCGGCAAACCCGAGCTCAGATCACCTGATAGCTGCCAATCCTTTTGATGACAATTACAGCTCGCCGTCTCTGAAGCCGCTGCCTCCTGCGAACCCTTATTTTGGCCACTCACTTTACCCAGGGTTGAGTGGCTATGGGCCGTCCCGGATGGCCCCGCAAATGCCCCACAGGATACCTTCTCCGTATGGGCCTCCTTACCAGATGCGAAACCAGCCCGTGGTTTTCAACCGGGCGCCGGGATTTAACTACGGTCATGCCGAGAACCCGCATTACACGCAACCGTTTGGTGGTGCAATCAACAACCGCATACACTTCAGATCAGAGCATGTCAATCAGATGCCACTTCACAGTCTCTACCAACGCGGCAGCCCTGAAGGTGCTCCGGGATTCGGTCCAGCTCGGGATATGAGCCCTAACCTCTCTCCGCATCAAAATAACTTCACCAAGTCCAGCACACCCACGCTCAAACAAGACCCGAGTGAACCCGTGAACAAAAACGCCTCGCAGAATCCCTCGCCACGGACGCAAAACTGTGAAGAGCACACGCCTCAGGACAACACGGCAGAGCTGAAGACGAAGAGCCGAGCGAGCGGAGCGGATGGAGAAAAACTCAACGGCGTCCTTCACTCCAATAACGAACCCTTGAAGAAGTCATCGGATGGCAAGGCGGATAGAGCTTGCAGAGGAGCCGGAGCTTTGACCAATAATAAAGCCCTGAACAGACGGAGCACAGAGTCCGAGCCTGTCTATCCGTGCGGCGTATGCATGAGCGAAGTGAACGATGACCAAGAGGCCATTCTGTGCGAGGCCTCGTGTCAGAAATGGTTCCACAGAGTCTGCACAGGGATGACCGAGACGGCGTACAATCTGCTAACGGCGGAGGCGTCTGCGGTGTGGGGCTGCGACGCCTGCATGGACGACACAGGAGCGCAACTGCTCAAAACACGAGAGGTATCCGGGATGGCTTCTGTCACCGGAGAAGGACAGTCGTGAGGAGACGGCGAGGAGAATTGTTTCTCTTCCGTTGAGTTCCAAAGTTCTATTGGCTTCTTTTGTTTCTACTCAAATTATGAAAGTTCTATTAGAATTTACTCGCCTTCCTATTTAGAGATGCACCAATATTAACATTTTGCCTGATACCGATAACCGATAATTCTTCATATTCGAAAGCTGATAAACAAAACAAAAAATTTTAAGAGCCTGATTACAAAAACCAAAGTCTCAGCATTAAAATCCATGTCCCAAGCACACAATAATGATGTCCTCATTATAATTTTATGTAGTCTATCCACCTTATTCCTATGCCCCATGATGCTTTGCGTGAATTATGGGTGTAACTTCCATTAAGCTGTAAACAATCAGTGAAAAACTCGCTTCATGAATGCAATAATAATTTTTTTTTATACAGGATACAATGAGATTATTCTCTTCACCCTTCTAACATCCAACATTAAAAGGACATTTAAAAGTTCAAAAGCATCAACGAGGCACTTCCAACAGACCATGAATAACCCCAAAAGCAATAACCACAGCAATAACTAACAGGTTAAATATTATTGTAGTAATATATGTAACATACGTTGCCTTAATCAAAAATGTTTGTTGACTTCAGCATCGTGTGATACGATCATGATTGAATATCTTGCCATAGATATTCTTGATATAACATATCAAATACTCATAATGTACATCAACACGTTAAAATACCAGGTGTCACGTTATTCTCATGATGAAGGAAAATTGACATCTCATTCAGTCAAACTGACGGATAAGCTTTATTTGTTTCACAACTTTATGATTTAAAATGATTCATTGAATGGAAGTTCCCCAAACCGGAAGTGCCACCCATAATTCAAAACTCAGTCGGCTCGTCCAAATATATCGGACAAATGTTCTTATCAGGCCGATAACATTAAAAACCGATATTGGGTCCGATATATTGTGCATCCCTTTTCCTATTATTCCAATGAATCACTAAAGGAGAAACTCATAGGGGAACATGTTGAGGGGGATTAAATTATTTGAAATATTTTATTAAATATACACTACTGGACACATTTTTGGGATCTGTAATTATATATATATATATATATATATATATATATATATATATATATATATTATATATTATATATATATATATATGTGTCTCACCTGCTCACCAAGGCTGCATTTGTTTGATCAAAAATACAGTAAAAATAGTCAAATATTATTACTTTTTTAAATGGCTGTTTTCTATGGTAATATATAGTAAAATGTAATTTATTCCCGCGATCAAAGCAAAATTTATCATCATTTCTCCAGGCTTCAGTGTCACATGATCCTTCAGAAATCATTCTCATATAACATTATTAATGTCTTTACTGTCACTTGATCAATTTAATGTGTCCTTGCTGAGTACAAGTATTCAGTAAAATCTTCCTGAGCCCAAACTTTTGAACAGTAGTGTAAATGTGCTGAATTATTCCTAGCTAATGTTTCTGATGCCTTTATATCCAGAGTTCTGGCTGTGATTGTGGGCGGTCAGACGTCTTCCTTGGGCTCACCGACTGTCATTTAATATCTGTGAGTTTTTCTTACATTACAACTGTAACTCTAACAGCCAGTATCCAGGTTTCAGAGTAACTCGAAATCCCAAGCAGCATTTTATTTATCCAGAAAGATGTTCTACTGTCAAATCTAAACTCGATTAATACATGCTGCTCTGAAACTTGAGAGTTTTGTAGATACTGATGTTTTAATAGTTATTGGAGCGTTCCCTGTAGAGGATTTACAGTAGCATGTTTTCTGATGAGAATCATCACAGGTGTCAGCAATATTACTGGGTGTGATTTGCAATGCTCCTTCTTATTACAGCTTGAGTCTTTGATTGTTTTATGATCAAATGAAGTGAAAGTCTTGAGAGCCAGAGTTGACATTGACACTTTGGATGCACTTGATGATACTTTTGTACGTTTTGTAATTTGACGCTTGGTTGATTGACATTTTTATTTTGGCCAAGACTGAGGAGTTTTGTTACTTGAAGGCCTTATTTCCGGGCATGATGCATGAAAGAGCACAAGAAATATATTTATAAAGACAAAAATACTTTTTTAACCTGTTACCTGTTAATATAATTCACCCCAATTGAAATACATAAACAAGATATTGTTGATATTTTGCTTAAAGAAAATGCTGATTGTAATACTTCCTGTGTACTGTATGATAGAATTGCTATTGAGAATAATGAGAATTAGTCAAATGTCTGGACATGTTTTTGTTAGATTCGCCCATGTATAATCTCAAATGCATTGTTTTGTTTTTACTTTTCTTCCTTTAGAAAAGTTTCAGATAAGATCCGGAGACATTCATGTTGACCTCAGTTTGGACTTGCTGTTGTAACGTTGTTTTGCGTGTTACTCCTCAGAGTTTTGCATTGACCTGGGAAACATTGTGGCATCGTGAATGTAAACTTCATGCAACTCGTGCTGATCTGACTTCAGTTGTTAAGATAATATAAACAAAGTCTAGTGAGTTGTGCAGTAATGATGTGTCTAAAAAGACAAAATAATGTAAAAAACAATTTTTGTATAATTGGCCAGATTTGACTGTTGACCCCTGGTGCCTTAAATGTGTTTTTTAATTTAAAAAAAAAAAGATACTTTGATATCTTGAGCTGATTGCATCGTGCAGTGAATCATTTACCTACTTATCAATATGGGGTGAGAATATTTGTTCAACTAATTTTATAACGGGACAATGAATGTATGGAGCCAATAATGAACAATATGATGTGAATACATTTGTGGCATCCTCAAAACTGGTACAGCACATACAGTTTATTGAATGTAAGTTAAAGTGTTCATGTGTGTTAAAACAGCCTTGTTTAATAGAGACACCTTGGTAAAGCCATTATTCAGATGTATTATTTGAACTACGTTTAATAAAACTGAATTTCAAAAGTGAACATTTTGTCCTCAAAGTTGATGTGAAGCAGGAAAAATTGGCAAAGCGTTAGGATTTGAGCGAGATTGACAAACAGTACAGTCAGTAAAACATACAAAGAAAATCAACACCAAACATAAAATTGGGGGATACATACAACAGATCAACATTATACAGGGTAAAACATTAGGTGAGAATGTGTTGGTTTGTGTTAACTCAATATTTCAGGTTTTTACTGTTTAATTAGCTGACACTTGTATTAGCAAAATCTATTGCAGATATAGATACACAGACAGGATGTTTCTCGACTGCCACGTCATTAAAAGTCGCTGAAGGCCATCTCAATTTGAAGGATCCTTGGAAGGCAGCCTTTGTTTGGCGTCCTTCAGTCGGCCTGATTTACATTTACATTACATTTAGGCATTTAGCAGACGCTTTTATCCAAAGCGACTTACAACATAGGAGTACAGGAAGCGATCAGTCATGAATAGGCGCAAAACGCAAAAAGTGCCTTAAATACCAAGTTTTGGATATTACATAGAATAAGCTTAAGCTAGAATAAGGAAGGAATAAAAGAGAAGAGTTTTTTTTATTTTTATTTTTATGATAAGTGTTCACGGAAGAGATGAGTTTTTAGCTGTCTTTTGAATGATGACAGTGATTCTGCCATCCGGATGGAGGTAGGAAGATTGTTCCACCAGCCAGGAACGGTGAATGAAAAAGTTCTGGAGAGGGATTTCATGCCTTTCTGTGATGGTACCATAAGCCTACGCTCCTTACCTGAGCGAAGGCTTCTGGTAGGGGTGTAGACTCGTAGGAGCGAGTCGAAATATGCTGGTGCCGAGCCTGTGGTGGATCCATAGCGCCAAGGCCTTGAACTTGATGGCAGTGGCAGCCAGCGCAGAGAGATGAAGAGAGGTGTGACATGGGCCCTTTTGGGCTCGTTGAATACAAGACGTGCTGCAGCATTCTGAATCAATTGAAGAGTTTTGATTGCACACGATGGAAGACCAGCCAGAAGCGCATTTGAAGAATACGTTGTCTGTATCCTTAGTGGCCTTAAATCACCCACAATCCTTTGCACACATTGCATTCCCAAAAATAAATGGATGGAAAATGAGTCGGTACTGAGCTTGTCTGAGTTTATTATGAAGACAAAATAATGTTTTTGTATACAGGTCCTTCTCAAAAAATTTGCATATTGTGATAAAAGTTCATTATTTTCCATAATGTAATGATAAAAATTTTACTTTCATATATTTTAGATTCATTGCACACCAACTGAAATATTTCAGGTCTTTTATTGTTTTAATACTGATGATTTTGGCATATAGCTCATGAAAACCCAAAATTCCTATCTCAAAAAATTGGCATATCATGAAAAGGTTCTCTAAACGAGCTATTAACCTAATCATCTGAATCAACTAATTAACTCTAAACACCTGCAAAAGTTTCCTGAGGCTTTTAAAAACTCCCAGCCTGGTTCATTACTCAAAACCGCAATCATGGGTAAGACTGCCGACCTGACCGCTGTCCAGAAGGCCATCATTGACACCCTCAAGCGAGAGGGTAAGACACAGAAAGACATTTCTGAACCAATAGGCTGTTCCCAGAGTGCTGTATCAAGGCACCTCAGTGGGAAGTCTGTGGGAAGGAAAAAGTGTGGCAAAAAACGCTCCACAATGAGAAGAGGTGACCGGACCCTGAGGAAGATTGTGGAGAAGGACCGATTCCAGACCTTGGGGGACCTGCGGAAGCAGTGGACTGAGTCTGGAGTAGAAACATCCAGAGCCACCGTGCACAGGCGTGTGCAGGAAATGGGCTACAGGTGCCGCATTACCCAGGTCAAGACACTTTTGAACCAGAAACAGCGGCAGAAGCGCCTGACCTGGGCTACAGGGAAGCAGCACTGGACTAACACTAAACTGACAATAATGTAAGCCACTAGGAGACTGCAGACGGCTGACATTCACTGTACTGCATTCATAGAAAGACAGTTAATATAAAGATTTGTTGTACAACTTTAACAAAATGACGTGACTGAGGGGGCGAGAACATGTGTTACATGTGTAGTCTCCTACATGTGTAGGAGACTAGCCTAGGACAAGCCTCAAAAGGACAGGACTAGGAAGGACACAGTCTCAGTAGGATGCAGCCCATCGTTTGAGAAACACCCTAACTTGCTCTGGCTTTGACCGTTCCAATATGGTGGACGGTGGGGAAATGAGAGAACGCCATCGATCGCTCCGCCCCGTAGCAACCACCGCCACGTCGTAGCAACCAGTGTTTACGTCTCTCAGGAGAGTCCGAAATGCCGCTGCTAGTGAGCGATCACACATGGACACAAAACCAGAACACAGTTTACATCAGCGTCCCTTTAAAAGGAGCGAAGACCACTAACGTCCATGTCATCTGCACGGATGAGTATCTGAAGGTCAGCGTTACATACAATGTGTTACTTTAACGTACGATAGTCACGTGATGTACGCGACAGCATCATGTGCTCGATTCATGTGTCTTGTGTTGTTGTGCAGGTGAGTTTCCCCCCGTTTCTCTTCGAAGTTTTCTTATTTGGGCCAATAAATGAGGAGAAAAGTGAAGCCAGGATTGGAAACGGTGTTGCAGTTTTCACTCTGCAGAAGAGGAGCGATGAATTATGGGAGCAGCTCTTTACAAACATTGGTAGGAGAGCTTTAATTTTTTCATAACAGACACATATACTCATGATGTCCATTGGTATACTTATTTTTAACTAAAAATAAGAAAGTACACTTTGTCTACTTCTCAGAAATGTATTTAAAATTGCACTTAAGTACTTGGGCTATACTTGTACTCAATATTTTGATCGAGATATTTTTATAAGTATAGTTAAAGGGATAGTTCACCCCAAAATAAAAATGAGCCCATGATTTCCCCACCCTCAAGTCATCCTAGGTGTATATGACATTATTCTTTCAGACGAATACAATCAAGAGCTATATTAAAAATGTCATGGCTCTTCCAAGCTTTATAACGGCAGTGAAGTGTTGGCTCATTTCTGAAGTCCATAAAAGTGCATCTTTCCATCATATAACTGCTTCACACGGCTCCGAGGGTTAATAAGGGCCTTCTAAAGCGAAGTGGCATGTATGTGTAAGGAAAATATTCATATTTAAAACTTTATAGACTGAAGTAACTATCTTCTGGTAGTCAGTGGTACGCAATTCGGCTAAAATAGTAACCCCTGCTCTATCTTCTATGCTTTTGCGTTTGTCAATACGCATGTGTCAAGGGTTCAAGGGTATGGATATTTTTCTTACACAAACGCATGGCTTCGCTTCAGAAGGCCTTTATTAACCCCCGGAGCCGTGTGGAGCAGTTATATGATGGAAAGATGCACTTTTATGGACTTTACGAAACCATATTCACTGCCATTATAAAGCTTGGATTAGCCAGGACTTTTTTTAACACAACTCTGATTGTATTTGTCTGAAAGAATAATGTCATAGACACCTAGGATGACTTGAGGGTGAGTAAATCATGGGATAATTTTCAGTATTGGTATCTAAGTGTACTTTGCTTGTAGTTGTGTTTTCTCTTTTGATTGAGAAGCCTATTCAATACTTTTTTACCACATAGTTTTACATACTGTCTTATAAACGGACATTTTTTGAAAATATTGATTTATAATGAAAACAAGTGGTTTTTAAAAGCAGACATTTTTTTGTGTGTATTGTATGTTTCAACAAAATAATCTGTGGGACATGAAAGTAATTTTTTTTGTAAATGATGGCGCTGGGAAAGAGTTAAAGTACTGTTATAGGTGTATTTCAAGTGTACAAATTAATACCTACATAGGAACATGTTAGTATACTTAAAGAGCCAAAATAATATATAAATATTAAACTATTAGTGTGATGTTAGGTTCACTTAAAAGTATGTATACTACTGTATAAAACTACTTAAAAGTGTACTTTCATAAACCAAAAAATGTGCTACTTGACTATTTGATTAGTTAACTTTTAGTATAGTTGCAGTACAAACAAAAACTTGAGCTGTGTACTCAAAGTTTACGTCTGTTACACTTATAAGAATACTTTTATACACAAAAAGTGGGCTAATTTAGTCTCAAGTAGTATTGAAATAGGACACTTACAAGTATACTACTGGTATTGATATTAGTATACATACTACATATTACTTGTTTTTTTGTAAAGGGTTGTATTTAAGACAGTTACTATAAAAACGCTGCCTATTTTTATTCCACAGATAAAGAGAAACAGAAGCAGGTTCGAGAACGAGCAATTCTCAAAGTTCAGGAGAAAGAAGCAGAAAAGACTAAAGCCAAAGCCGGCAGGATTCAGCAGGAGAAGAAATATGCACTGGAAACCATGATGAAGGTCTAAATGCAGTTTTGCTCTCAGATATTCTGGTCATAATATAAGGTTCTAGTGTTTTACTGTCATTTTAATCCTATAGTACCCTATATTTTGCATAAAGAATGTTTAAATCAAAGAATGTTTAAAGCTAATTTTCATGCACATTAAATTCGTATTACTTATATAATTATTATTACAGGATCATCATGTCTATTCAGTGTTTGATTGTTTGTTTGCTTTTTGTTTAATAATCATAATAACTTAATGGAAGTACAACAAATACTACCAGTATGTATAAATGATTGATTATTGTTTTTTAACTGAATGCACATATACACCGATCAGGGATAACATAATGACAGAATAACACTGATAATCTCATCATCACGGCTCCTGTTAGTGGGTGGGATATATTAGGCAGCAAGTGAAAATTTTGATGTGTTAGAAGCAGGAAAAATGGGCAAGGGTAAGGATTTGAGCGAGTTTGACAAGGGCCAAATTGTGATGGCTAGACGACTGGGTCAGAGCATCTCAAAAACTGCAGCTCTCTTGGGGTGTTCCCGGTCTGCAGTGGTCAGGATCTATCAAAAGTGCTCCAAGGAAGGAACAGTGGAGAACCGGCCACAGGGTCATGGGCGGCCCAGGCTCATTGATGCACGTGTGGAGTGAAGGCTGGCCCCTGTGGTCCGATCAAACAGACGAGCTACTGGAGCTCAAACTGCTCAAGAAGTTAATGCTGGTTCTGATAGAAAGGGGTCAGAATACACAGTGCATCGCAGTTTGTTGCGTATGGGGCGGCATAGCCGCAGACCAGTCAGGGTGCCCATGCTGACCCCTGACCCCGCCGAAAGCACCAACACTGGCACATGAGCATCAGAACTGGATCACGGAGCAATGGAAGAAGGTGGCCTGGTCTGATGAATCACGTTTTTTTATACCATTTGGATGGCCAGGTGTGTGTGTGCGTGGCTTACCTGGGGAACACATGGCACCAGGATGCACTATGGGAAGAAGGTGAGCCGGCGGAGGCAGTGTGATGCTTTGGGCAATGTTCTGCTGGGAAACCTTGGGTCCTGCCATCCATGTGGATGTTACTTTGACACGTACCACCTACCTAAGCATTGTTGCAGAACACCCCACAAAGCACAAATGCTTCAGGAATGGTTTGAGGAGCACAACAACGAGTTTGAGGTGTTGACTTGGTCTCCAAATTCCCCAGATCTCAATCAAGTCGAGCATCTGTGGGATGTGCTGAACAAACAAGTCCGATCCATGGAGGCCCCACCTCACAACTTACAGGACTTAAAGGATCTGCTGCTAACATCTTGGTGCCAGATACCACAGCACTCCTTCAGGGGTCTAGTGGAGTCCATGCCTCGACGGGTCAGGGCTGTTTTAGCAGCAAAAGGGGGAACAACACAATATTAGGAAGGTGGTCATAATGATATGCTTGATCTGTGTACATGTATTTGCTGTATATAATTAGGCACAGAGCTTTTCCTCATGTATTTGAAACACTAGTTTACTGCTGAACTCTCTGGCTGTGTTTTAGCTCGAGAATGAGGAGCGGGACAGGATTCAGAAGATGAAGGATGAAGAGTGTGCGAGAGCCACGGCGGAACTGGATTTCTGGAGAGAAACGCAGAGAAAAACAGCAGAAGATAACGAGAACCGGCAAAAGCTGCAAGAAGCCGGCAAGCACGACAACAAACCGGTTTATCAGAAAACAGAGCGTGCAAACGTGACACCTGCATTGCACAATAACGTCAACACTACATCCGGTAAACAAGCTTTAAATCTCTGTCCAGAGCAGATCTAATGTCACACGGTTCTACTCAGGCCGTCATGATCCTCGGCTCTTCATACCAGAAGCAGTCAAAATATATAATTGCCATATTTCCTTGCTAGGGCAGAGAAGCAGCAAACAGAAGCCCAAAGATCTGCCTGCTCCCAGATCAGCTGGCGTTATTAAGATCAGCTTCACTCCGCGAGTGTTTCCCACCGCGCTGAGAGAGTCCCGCATGCCGGAGGAGGAGGAGGTCAGATCTGCTCTCATCCTTACCTCCATTCCTGTAACAAACCCTTCCCTTGTGTGTCAAAATGACCTGAAGCCCTAAAATCATACTTTTTTTTTTTTCTTCTTGAAAATCATTTTATTTTTATATTTTTAATGCAATTTTTTTGTTGTTGAGATTTTTCATTTTATTTACCTTTTTAAATTACTAACTTTAATCAATAAATAATATAATTTAAGCACATTCTTCACATTCTTTCAACATTCAAAATAACTCTCCTATATATGAATAACCAGCTCAAATACACTATACTGCAAAAAGTATTGGGACACCCCTCCAAATTATTGAATTCAGGTGTTCCAATCACTTTTGGGCCAGGCCTTCTCGTCCAACATCTGTGCCTGACCTCACAAATGCGCTTCTAGAAGAATGGTCAAAAATTCCCATAAACACACTCCTAAACCTTGTGGAAAGCCTTCCCAGAAGAGCTGAAGCTGTTAGAGCTGCAAAGGGTGGGCCAACTCCATATTAATCCCTACGGATTAAGAATGGGATGGCATTTAAAGTGCTTGTAAAGGCAGGCGTCCCGACACTTTTGGCAATATAATGTATCTCACATTGGGTCAATCTGCGTGTCTCTGCTGACCTCTTGTGGAAAAAAATAAAAATAAAATGATATTTGGTGACTCTTGCCACCAGATGATGGCCTTATAGCAGGGCTGGGCAAACTCAGTCCTGCAGAGATTGGTTCCAACCACACCTGTTGAGTTAATCAAACACACCTGAACCAGCTAATCAATGCCTTCAGGATTACAGAACAGACAGGTGAGTTTGATCAGGGTTGGAGCTAAACCCTCCAGGACTGAGTTTGCTTATAGCTCTATAATCTATATGGAGCAAATGAGCTGTTCCACATTATAAAACTTTTTTTGGTAAAGTTGTGTTTTAATTTTGGCATTCTTTAGGTTTTTCTATGTGTACTGAAGCATTCCATTCATTCCTAAGGTCGTCAAATTGAGCCAAGATGGAAGGATTTGTTACCATTTTTTTATTATAACCACATAAACTCTTCAAATCCAGTCAGTTTTTTTGTGTGTATTTGTGGTTCAAGTGCGACAAAACTATGAGGTCTGGAACCAATCAGATGAACACAATTTTTTATTAATTGTTTAAAATAGAGATTAGCACTGAATCGGTTTGTAATGTTGAGGATCATACACGTGTGTGTGTGTGTGTGTGTGCAGTGGTTGAAGAAGCAGGCGGAGGCCAGGAGAGCAGTGGACACAGATCTGGCCGAACTGGACGACCTGAGAGAGGAAGAGAGAAACCCAGACTGGCTGAAAGAGAAGGGCGAGTGAGTTTCACAGGACTATGGGACACAGAGCAGACATAATCAACACATACTTGTCTTCCATCAGTTTATTTGCTTTTATATTTACACTACTGATCAAAAGTTTAGGGTCGGTAAGTCTCTTCTGCTCACCAACACTGCATTTATTTGATCAAAAATACAGCAAATAATATTTAAATATTATTACAAGTTAAAATAAACGTTCTCTATGTGAATATATAGTAAAGTGTAATTTATTCCTGTGATCAAAGCTGCATTTATCATCATTTAATATTTGTGTAGAAACTGATGAATAGAAAGTTCAAAAGAACAGCGTTTATTAACTTTTGTAACATAAATGTCTTTACTGTAACTTTTGATCAATTTAATGTGTTCTTGCTGAATAAAAGTATTAATTTCTTCTATTTTTAAATCATACTGACCCAAAACTTTTGAACTTGAGTCGCTTTTGAACACTTAAAAATGTCTGAATGTCATTGCATTAGATGACAATATCTAAGCATTTGTTATAAAGACAGACAGCATTAATGGCATAATTCTTTTCCTTTTTCTGCAGTAAATTGTTCATGGCAGGAAACGTCCAGGCCGCTGTCAACGCCTATAATCTGGCCATAAAACTCAACAGGAAGATCCCGGCTTTATTTTCTAACCGAGCGGCCTGTCATCTCAAACTGAGGAATCTTCACAAAGCCATTGAGGACAGCTCTCAGGTCAGTTTTTTCCTCTTTTAACTGACCTGTGGCGGTTCTTCTCACACACGGCGGACTGATCCCTTCACTCTCTCTCAGGCCCTTGAGTTGCTGACGCCTGCGGTCGCTGCAAACGCTGCGGCTCGACTGAAGGCTCACGTGAGGCGAGGAACAGCGTTCTGTGAGCTCCAGCTCTATGTGGAAGGTACGGGATCATATTCTGCTTTCATGCAAAACACATCAACCTCTGCAGTCAGAAACCTACAGTTATCTATGTGTGCAAGAAATCTATCTATGCACTGAAATCACTTTAAACAGCTAATATAAAATATCTGATGCTCTCTTTAGGGTTGAAAAAAAAAAGAATTCATGAAATGAATTGGCCTTGGTTATGATTATGATATGTATGATAGTCGGTTCAGAGTTCAATAATGTCAAAAGCAGTCAGCACATTAATTATGCCATACAGCAGAACAAAATGTCCATCACAGTCCAGATATAAGAATAAATTACATCAACGGTTTCCTGGCCATTGCCCATAACCTATTTATTCAATTCATGTTAATGATTTTAATTCAAATTAAATTAAATGTATAATTATTTACAATTCTGCATCCTTTTTGTGATTTCCATGCCAATTTAATTAAAACTCAGGATTTATGCTTTGTTAATTTCTGCATGGGAAACTCCTGGAGTGGAGTTGTAACATCAATGAAGTATTTCAACATTAAATCTGATATTTTTTAGGTCTTCTGGACTACCAAGCGGCTTTAGAAATCGACCCACGAAACGAAGCCCTGCGTACTGATACAGACAAGATTCGTGAGGTCATACAGGGCACCGCGTCACCGTCCAGCTCCTAAAATACACAGACAACTGGGATTATGGGTGCACCTGTAATCAATGCAGAAATGTACATGAACATGATGATTACCTGTAGAATAAAAATACACAACGGTTTTATAATTACTATATGTCTCAAATACAACATCATGAGTTTCTATGAAAGAATGAAAGAAGTAATGTTTGTAAAGAGCTGCTCCCATAATTCATCGCTCCTCTTCTGCAGATTGAAAACTGCAACACCATTTCCAATCCTGGCTTCACTTTGCTCCTCATTTATTGGCCCTAATGAGAAAACTTTAAGCAGAAACGAGGGGAAACTCACCTGCACAACACAAGATACTGAGTACATGATATTTTCATGGGTTTCTCTCGTTCCACACATGCTGACCTTCTGATACTCATCCGTGCAGATGACATGGACATTAGTGGTCTTCACTCCTTTTAAAGGGACAACTTATTTCTAAGATGGCCACATTCTGGCCTCAGTTCAGTTTATAGCCAGTAGAGCTGGTTAACATATCACAGGTTACATCACTGCACAATTTAACCACACTGATGCATAACACCTTATTACAATAAACAGGGTCTGCATTGTGCAGTTTTACTCATACTTGTATAAGACAAGTGTGGGGGACATCCGGATTGGTCGAGCTGCTTGGTTATTTGCATGTGCGTTGAAGCCAAACTGCCACACCCCGTAGAGCTTTGAAGTCTTCGAGTGTCTCTTCTTTCACATCAAACGACTGGACTGACATTGGCAGCTGCGACCGCTCCGTATCAACTTTTACTGGAAGACACAGGACATCACAAAGCCTATAATCAGTAAGGTTGTAATAACGTGCATGATCATTTATGATTAAAGCATAACTAGCTCAGGATCATACGATACATTCACAATGATTCGATTGAGCATAAAAATATCACCCATACGAAGAGTGTATATTTACTGTGTATTAATGCTCGTTAATTTAACATTTTACAATTGACCTAAAGTCACAACACTGATGCAAACTGATCACTAGCACTCTCATTTCTATTTCCTGTTTTTCAACAGATGGCAAATTGGCTAGACATAAACGAGATAGTGGATGAAATGTGGTGGGAGAGGGCATACCAGTTGTTCCTTGAATATGATCCAATAGAAAAGATTCTGGAACATTCTCAATTATATGTGAACGGAGATAAATTGGATAATTATGGATTCAACTGCAAGACACACGTTCCTCCTACTGGGAAAGTCGATGATGTTTCTAAAAGAGCAATTTTGGTGGTGATTTCAAGAAATGTGAGAAAAAAATGGGATTGGAAGGATCTTCCGAAATCTTCTAAAACTGTACCGGATCTGGATGAAAATCGCAAGAAACTTATAAACTGTGTTACTGGCCTGATCTATGAAGCGGACGGACGCCCAAGACCGTTTAATAAATAGACTGAACACTATTAATCAATAAACTAAATGTAATTTGCATCACTGTAATGGTATGTAGGGTTACTCCGTTGCATGTTTTAATTGAAATTGTGATGAATTTATTTGTCTTTTTTTCCGCATAAAAAAAGATTTCGTTCGTGTTGGGCTCGGACATAAATATATTTATGGCTGTCTGGTTCGTTACTACTCTGTCGGACGCGGCCGGGCTCGACAGAAAAATGCAGCCCGATCCGCACTCTAGTCAGCAACCATTCTGGGGTGGCAGAGAAATCTTCGTTATTTCAACATAAAAATGAATTTGACTATAACATACTGGACTGTTTTAGTGCCTACAACACAAATGAATACAGTTAATTTGTACTTAATTGTAATTGAGATAGCATAGTGAATTAGATCATGGAATACTGAGTGAATTTGACCATTTTTGTGTTATTCCCCACCTCCAAGCAAGGGGCTTACATTATGGCTAACGCTTCAACTTGCTCAGTCAGCTCGGCATTGTTGCATCTTTCATGTCTGGAGATCAGAGGAGTGAGGTTTCCTCACACACAACAACTAGCTGGCCTCCATTACAGTTGTAACTTTAAATGTTAAAGGTTTGTGGGTCAATCTGAAAAGAAAACCATTTGTTTTGTACAAAGAAGTGCAGCTGATCGCATATCAGGTGAAACGGATGTTAAGTTTTGGAGGACGCAATGGGGAAACTCGATTTTCTTTAGCCATGGCAGCAGCCGCTCGACTGGGACTGCTATTATGTTACATCGGTTTTAAGGGACTGTTTTAGGAACTTTGTGCCCCGAGGAAGGCAGATGGGTTTGTGCTGTAATAAAACAAGATAAGGCCACCTTTATAGCTTTATATGCATCCCACAGGGCAATGTTATCTCATCTAGTAGATAAACTTAAAAAGCTACACACAAAATATAATAATGCTTTTTAATGAATGAATGAATGAATGATCACCTGGATAGATAACCTCCTAGACTTGATAGCAGGATGAATAATGATCTAATCTCTATTTTTCCTGATCTTATTTAAAGTTGGCTAAAGGTGCATAAGATCTTACGCAAAATGGCTCGAGGAGGGTGAGAAGAATTCTAGTTATTATTTTTGCCCTGGAAAATAGAACGGCCATAGGAAAGCTCTTTCAGCACTTAACATTGATGGAGTTACCTCTAAAGACCCAAAGGAAATATCAGAATTTGTACCTCTTTATACCTCTAAATTTGTGAAAATTGTATTAATATAATTAAACACCATATTCCAGTTATTGATTGTGAGTATGGTCAAATTTGTGATGCTGATTAGTCAATAGATGAAATTAAGCAAGCTCTGCAATCAATGAAAAATCGCTTGGTACTGATGGGCTTTCAGTAAAAATTTTCTCCACTTTTTGGAGATTATTAAACTGCCTTTATTTCATATAAATAGGGAATGCATCAGTCAGGGAGATATGATCACTACTATGAAACAGGGAGTTAGCACCCAAGCAAGGACCCTTTATTAATCGACAAATGGCGGCCTATTTCTATTTCTGTTAACATTATAAAATATTAGCCTCTGTTTATGATAAAAGATTAAGTACTGGTCTAGATCACATTATTTCAGAATCTCATTGATTTATGAAAAGCCGTCATATATCTAATAATATAAGGTTAGTATTAGATGTGCTGGATTATTCTGATTCATTCAAATGGTCTCATACTTTTTCTTGACTTTCACAAAGCTTTCGACGCCTTGGAACACACGTTCCTTTTTCGCACTCTTGAATATAGTAAATCATTTACAATACTGTAACCTTGTTTTATAGAGGTATTAACAGCTCAGTGATCATTAACTTTGACAGGTCCAAAAGGTTTGACATATATATTGTGAAGTGAGACAGGGCTGTCCGGTCTCCCATTTTTAAAAAAAAATTTAGCTGCATAATTGCTTTGTCTAAGGATTAATTTAAAATTAAAGTTTGATAGGCATTTCCATATTTGATAGGAGTTTAAAATTGCACAGTTAGCTAACGACAACACTATTCTTGGAAGATAAAAACAGTTTCCTGGAATTGGTGGAACAAGTTTAATTTGCCTTGGGTCTAGAACTCAGTATTTCAAAATGTGAGATTGTAAATTCATGATATAGATAAGACATCATTGGAAGGGATACACTGCTCTCTCCCTCTCTCTCTCCCTCTCTCTCTCTCTCTCTCTCTCTCTCTCTCTCTCTCTCTCTCTCTGTTTATCAATTATAAAGCTATAAAGGAAATTATAGGCATTTGGAAAAATAGGCCTCACAAATTAAAAAGAGAAGTACTCTCCAATTCCAGAAGTGAAGGCGGCCTTCACTTTTTGGACCGATACTATAAACAGCTTTAAAGTAAACTGCCTGAAAGATGCCTTGCAAACCCAGTGTCCTTATGGTTATTCATTCCAAATAATATCTTCAACAAACTTGAAGGCCTGTCTTTCCAATTAAAGTGTAACTTTTAACCTGGCACGTTACCCATTTCCTTATCTAACTTTCATCAGATATAAACTCGCAATTACGAGTTACTGTATATATTTAAGATAAGTGTTGCACCGCACACTCAGACCACACTAAGGGCCACTTCACCGTCCGAGTTGGGTCCCTGCATTCTGCCTCGCTACCCCACCCTGGGAACGCCTGTGGTGTACGTTGGTCCTGCTTGCTCAGTCGCTGGAAGCCTGGCTAGTGCTTCCCAGCCCGCCTCGCTGGCTCATCCGCACTATCAGACTTGGCTATGTGATTCAACCCAAGTTCAGGGGCATCCACTAACACCATGCTGAAGGAGGGTGCTCTTGTTTTACAGGCGGAGATCGCAGTCCTACTGGTGAAGGACACGATAAAGCGGGTCCCTCCAGCTTATATGAAGACAGTACTTTATTGTACCCAAGTACTTTATTGTACCCAAGAAAGGCGGTGGGTTACGGCTAATCTTGGACCTGCGGTTCTTGAATCGGTCCCTGCACAGGCTGCCATTCAAGATGCTAATGCAGGAATGCATCTTCTGTTACATCCGTCCAAGAGATTGGTTTGCAGCGATTGACCTGAAGGATGCGTACTTTCATGTCTCAATTCTCCTCGACAGACCGTTCACATGCATTCGAGCGGGCATATCAGTACAGAGTCCTACCCTTTGGGCTGTCCCTCTTGCCCTGTGTCTTTACGAAGGTCGCAGAGGCGGCCATTGCTCCCATGAGAGAGTGTGGTGTTTGCATTCTTAACTACCTCGACGACTGGCTGATTCTGGCCCAGTCGAGAGAGCAGTTGTGCGAACACAGGGACATGGTGCTCAGTCACCTCAGCCAGTTGGGACACTCCCCGTGCAGAGGACCCTCTTTTCTCGGTATGGAGTTTGACTTGGTCAATCTCCTCACAGAGGAGCGCATTCGGTAAGTGTTGAACTGCTTGAATTCGTTCAGACGCAGAACAGTGGTCCCACTGAAACATTTTCAGAGGCTCCTGGGGCATATGGCATCCGCAGCTGCAGTAACGCTCGGATTGTTTCATATGAGGCCGCTTCAACACTGGCTCCACGACTAGGTCCCGAGATGGGCGTGGCAGAGCGGTTCATTCCATGTGACAATCACACCGAATTGCTGTCAAACTTTCAGCCCGTGGTGTTCCCTTAGAACAGGGTGGGGAACGTTGATCCAGAAGGGCCACTCTCTTGCAGAGTTTAGCTCTAACCCTGAAAAAACACTCACCTGCCTGTAACTTTAGTAATCCTGAAGACCTGGATTAGCTTCAGGTGTGTTTGATTAGGGTTGCAGCTAAACTCTGCAAGAGAGTGGCCCTTCTGGATCAACGTTCCCCACCCCTGCCTTAGAACAATTGTCCAGGCATGCTGTAGTCTCCATGGATGCCTCTACTACCAGCTGGGGCTACTTACAATGGGCATACAGTCTGAGGGGGTCCAGCTGATCTGGAGTTTGCTGCCCGAACACGTCGCACTGACAATTGTTTTACTCCTGACCGAGGAAGCAAGTATGTGTTTCCCCTGTGAGACTTCAAGTGCAAAGCATGGTGCCTCGCTGGCAGATATATGTAGAGCTGCAGGCTGGGCGACACCTAACACGTCGCTAGATACTATAGAGCAGGGTGTCCAATCCTGATCCTGGAGGGCCACTGTCCTGCACAGTTTAACTCCAACCCCAATGAAACACACCTGAAGTAGCTAATAGTTTTATTAGGGATACTAGAAACTTCTATGCAGGTGTGTTGAGGCAAGCTGGAGCTAAACTCTGCAAGACAGCGGCCCTCCAGGACCGAGTTTGATACCCCTGCTATAGAGCCATTCCCCTCCCAATAGACCAGATAAGTGCGCTTTATTGCTCCAGTAAGTTCAAACCTTCGAGTTGGGGAACATTGCCAGAGCAGAAGGAAGCATGTTTTCTTACAGGATAACCTTGTACATGACATAAACTGTTCAATAATTTAATCATTCTTTGTTTTGAACACTGGTTCGAAATATGAAACCACACATATAGATTAGGCTGGAAAAGGTTAAAATAATTAACTAATCATATTCAAAAACAAAATACATTTAAGTTTTTGAGTGGATGTTTATTGCACCCATATTCATAATATATAATTACAGATAACAACAAAACTATTTTTGAGTTAAAAATCAATAAATGTGATTATATGTACAAATTCATAAAGGCATACAATAGTCTCATATAGATACAAATGATAAAGTAAATGATTAACTAGAGTATAAATGATTAACTGATGGATGTGAATTTGTAACAAAGTGATCCACTGGAGGCAAGTTGAAGTGACAACCCAAGTGCAGTTTAATTATAAACATGCATATATACAAAACAAATGATGACTTGGACCATAAACAGACACTCACCAACAGCAGGGGCCTATTGCACAAAACTAGGCTAAGGGATTAAGCCGAGATATCTTAGTGATCCTGGCTCAATTTATCCGCTAATATACAGTTATCTTTCGTTATTGTTCTTGGTGTGAGTGTGCTTTCAGGGTAAATTTACACGATAGCTGTGTACTACATTTTGCATTCAGATGACAAGATTATCAAGATATCCCGGCTTAATCCCTTATCCTAGTTTTGTGCAATAGGCCCCAGGACACATATAACAATACTCGACCAGAGGCCTGTAGCATGAAGCTAGCTGAACAAGTTTAGAGTTGACAAATCCAGATAAATATAACCAGGGGCCTATTGCACAAAACTAGGATAAGGGATTAAGCTGGGATATCTTGATAATCCTGGCTCAATTTATCCGCTAATATACAGTTATCTTTCATTATCGTTATCGTTCTTGGTGTGAGTGTGGAAAGTTTACGACAGCGGTGTGCTACATTTTGCATACAGATGACAAGATCATCAAGATATCCCGGCTTAATCCCTTTGTGCAATAGGCCCCTGGTTTAGATCAAGTTCAATGTTCTCTCAGGTATAATCCAGCGTTTGCTCAAACTAATCTCGAATTTACCTGGGTAGCAACTGAAACCAGGGGCCTATACCATTAAGGTGGTTTAGCTGGATAGCCAGATATGTTTAAGCTTAGTTTGTGCCAATCTTGGGTTTTAGCTACCATTAAAGTGGTTTAGGTTTTAGCAGTGTTCATCTCCATAGTAATTTACCCTCCACAGCTAACCTGCTCCAGGGCAGGTTATGTTCTGGATAAGAGATCTCAAACTGAAATTGGACCAATCAGATGTGAGCAAAGTGACTCATCTCTGATGCAATAAAGCCACTCCCTGTTTCTCTTGCTCATAATTAAAGGTCACAACATGATAATATATATATATATATATATATATATATATATATATATATATATATATATATATATATATATATATATATATATATATATATATATATATATATATATATATATTTATATTGTCTAATGATGATTACTTAATATAATAATTATTAATTCAATTATTAATTACATAGTAAAATATGTTCAAATAGAAATCATTTATTTTACATTTTAATAATATTTCACAATATTAAAGTTATATACATAACATAAATGCAGACTTGGTGAGCACAAGAGACGGCTTTAAAAAAATATATATATATATAAACTACTTTCACAACTATTTTCTCTTACATGGAAAAGTATTTTCTTCTTTGTAAATGCTTTTAAATTCTTTATGTATACTTCAATGTCATTAGGCTTGTTTGAGATGAGCAAAATCTAGAACCGATCACCGGTGATCAGCGCGAGATGCATGCCGGTTAGAAATGTGTCCGATCCGCCTTCCTCTGATGTCATGCTGGCGTGTGTCAAAGAACTCTCGCGGCGAAAGGCGGATGTGTCGGATTCGCAGTTGCTCTCCACCGACTGCTGAGCAAAAGCATGATGGGAAAGCGACTTACTGGACACAGCTTAATGCTCATTGGTTTAAACAAACGTGACATGTGATTCTTTTTTAAATGTTTGATTTTAAAACTCTGATATCATGTTTTAATGTCTATAAATTATGTGTGCATATTCCCAAACTGTGCGACAGTGCGACCTCTCTGTGTGTTATGTGATTGTTGTCATATTTATAAAAATATATAAAAACATGTATCTAATTAAAGTAAAAATGATTATAAACACGTCTTTCGAATGGAAATAAATAACAAAAACTTTGAGTGTATTGTTCATAATATTTATTTTCATATAAAAGCAACAGAACTTTAATTACATCCAGTTTATCAGCAATGCAGCGCGCAAGTGTGAATCCCGCGATATCCGCCTTTGATCTCGCAGGTGTCGGATCCACTACGAGAAGACAGAACTGTCCGTCTTGCCTGCACTTTTTTCACTCCTCCCTTCACTGCAGCCGCCTAGTCTCGCCATCATTTCAGGCGAGGCGAGGCGCATCTCAAACAAGCCTTTTATCTTCAGCAGAAGAGTTTTGAATCACGTTAGCTCTCTCGCGAGAAATGAGTCACATGTGCGTTGAAAGGCATGTGATTGGCTGCTCACTGCTGATGTCACACTTTCACATGCACGCGCTCCACAAACTCAGGATCAAAGCCTGAGTTGACAGAGAAAGTTGATGATCAGCATCATGGGACCAACAAAGCCTGAATTGATTGGTTTGGTTTTCAAATCAAAACTAATCCTATAACCCTGAGTTTGTTGATCTACCATCATGGTACAGGCCCCAGCTTTGTGCAACAGGCCACAGAGAACAAGGCAAACATGAGGGTTTGAATACACAAAGACTAGTGACATAACAAGACACACCTGTGAACAATCAACAGACAGAACTGAACTGAGAACCCACATGACTAAATCAACCAATGACAGCATGACACAAGAGACTAGGGAAGCACATGACATGATCACATGAGGGCACAATGGAATCACCTGACAAACCAGGAAACATGACAGAGAACATGAAACAAAACCAAAACATTAGCCATTACAGAATTGCAACAGAGTAACCAAACATACCATTATAGTGATGCAAATTACATTTAGTTCAGACTCACACTATCGATCAATAGTCCTCGGTCTGTTTATAAAACGGTCTTGGGCTGCCGTCTTCTTTATAGATCAGCTCAATAACACCGTTTATAAGTTTCTTGTCAGTTTCGTCCAGATCCGGTACATCAGATTCAGAAGATGCCGGGCCTAGCATCCACTCATTCCAATTCATTTTCTTTGCTCTTGAAATCACCACCAAAATTGCTCTTTTAGAAACATCATTGAATTTCCCATTAGGAGGAACATGTGTGTTGCAATTGAATCCGTTATCTTTCCATTTATCTCTGGTCATGTACAGTTCCGAATGAGTCAGAATCTTTTTTATTGGATCGCTTTCAAGAAACAACTGGTATGCCAACTCCCACCACCTTTCACTCACATTCTCGTTTAAGCTTTGACAATTTGCCATCTGTTGAAAAACAGGAAATAGAAATGAGAGTGCTAGTGATCAGTTTGCATCAGTGTTGTGTCTTTAGGTCAATTGTAAAATGTTAAATTAACGAGCATTAAATACACAGATAGTGACACTGAGGTGTAAATACACACAGAAAAAGATGTTCGTATGGGTGATATTTTTATGCTCAATCGAATCATTGTGAATGTATCGTATGATCCTGAGCTAGTTATGCTTCAATCATAAATGATCATGCACGTTATTACAACCTTACTGATTATAGGCTTTGTGATGTCCTGTGTCTTCCAGTAAAAGTTGATACGGAGTCGCAGCTGCCAATGTCAGTCCAGTCGTTTGATGTGAAAGAAGAGACACTCGAAGACTTCAAAGCTCTACGGGGTGTGGCAGTTTGGCTTCAACGCACATGCAAATAACCAAGCAGCTCGACCAATCCGGATGTCCCCCACACTTGTCTTATACAAGTATGAGTAAAACTGCACAATGCAGACCCTGTTTATTGTAATAAGGTGTTATGCATCAGTGTGGTTAAATTGTGCAGTGATGTAACCTGTGATATGTTAACCAGCTCTACTGGCTATAAACTGAACTGAGGCCAGAATGTGGCCATCTTAGAAATACTGTACATCAGCGTCCCTTTAAAAGGAGCACAGATCACGGATCAGGCCCGGTTACAGAATCAAATCACTGAGGGTGCTCTAGTAAAGTGCAGATAGGCTAACCAACAGCTCCACCCTAGCAGTGTACAGTGAGAAATGTATGATTATTTATTTACAAGTCATCACTTTTACCAATAATATTTTGCTACAAATTGTCTATTAATCTATTAGTCTGCCATTACAATGCTTGCATCGTTACTATTTAACATGTCATCTTCCTGAGAACCAGAAAAAGATTTTGTGAATTTAGATTTTTTCTTCTTCTGGTCATTACATTGTTTGGAGCATTAAAACAAATCAGTTTTTTCAACAACATTTTTTTATTCTATGTTATATGCTATACCCTCTGCTCTGTAGAGGACACCAGAACCCATTTCTTGAGAAAATTAAAAGACATGAATAGACAAACAATTTGAATTGTCTTTTTTCATTAACCAAATACATTTTTTCATCCAAACTTTGTATAAAGATGATTCTCAATGTTATTTGATATACCATATTACTTTATGCAATATGTGTGTAAACATGGCGATAAATGCCATTCCCATTCTTGGCAATGCATACACTATATATAATTTGCATATGAATGTGTTTTGGGACAAAACTGAGTATGTTGTCAGAGAAATTCACTAAAATATAATGTCATCTACCGAGGAAAAGCTGATCTGGGTCTCAGGAGGATATTTCTGTCTCGTGCAGTGGCATTTATATTTAGATGTCACTTCGAAACTTGGCCGTCGGTTCTCTTAGCAACAATACACTGTAACGGATTTTTGTAATTTGAACAGTATTTTACTGTAATATGTACAGTATAATACTGTAAAATGTACCAACAGTATAATACTGTTAATAGCAAAGGATTATGGGAAAATATATGTTTACTACTGTTATTATTGTCTACTGTAAATCGATTTACAGTAGCGACAATGCCCAAAAACTGACCAATGACAATGAAGACTTCAAGGTTGTTGTTTTTTTTTCGGTTGGTGGGGGCTACTGAGGAAAGACTCAACAAAAGGTTGGTATTATTTCTGTCATTATTTTATGTAAAACTGAGATATTTTCAAATGCATTCACTTATTAACAACAACCTAACATGAACCAGTGCTGCAAATTGAGTGAGTTAAGCAAATTCCTGTCAAGAGCCTTTTTTTCTGCCTGTTTGTCAAGGCGGATGGTTAACGTTACGTGACTGCCGTCATCCTTGGGATTTACTTCAACAGGGTGAATAAAGTTTACATTGACTAATAGTTAGTGAAACAGGGGGGAAAAGCTATTTTAATGTTCCTATACCTCTTTAATGTAAATTAGCTAACGTTAAGCAGGAGGACTTTACGTGAACAGCAAACTATCTTAAAATACCGAAAGAAAAGTGAGGCAACACTAAAGACAGAGGTTGTAATAACAGTATTTTGAAGTGAATCTTTTGTTTTGTTTAAAGTTTGCTGTTAAAACCGCCATTTGGAAGGTCGGAGGTGTCTTGGAGCTATTTTCTGGCGGTTACCGTCATCTGAGGAAACTGGTAAGCAGAAACTGGTGATTATATGACTCTTATATTCAAACGATAACCTTATCGTTAACAGACGGTTTTAAAAGCAACAGTCAATATGGTTGCGCAGTTTGTGTGTAAACTAGAGGTCTACACGGGTCCAAAAATTCATATCCGAACCTGAAGAGACCCGTAATGTGCTACACAGAACTGACCCGGACCGTCTATTATTTCAAAAGCTGGACCCGGACTCGCGCAGATCCGAGAAATGCCTAAACGCATAATAACTTTGACTGTTTGTCCTTTTGAACTAATAACGATTGCTCGTATGGTGCCATGGCCGCTGACGTTAACTTTATTTATTTGCTATAATCTCTGTGAGCCGAGTCCGACCACCAAAACTTTAAGATTAAACAAGACAGTTCATTCATATTATTTTTAAAGTCATTACAGTCACTGCGGAAGCTCGGGTTGCCATAGAAACATGCCACGCGCTCGAGACTGCACTTGTGCGTTAGCTGGAGCAACCTGAAATATGAGCCTTTTTACACAAATTGAGTGTTAAGAAAACATTTATGTGACAGTTCACCTGAGAATTTGTTGCTGATTTGAAATATATTTGTATATATTTACATTATTACCGTGCGCTTGCATTAAATCTGCGAGAGAGAGGAGCTCATGTTTTTTTTTATCTTTTTTCTAAACCTTATTTCCGGCTTCTTATCCTAATTTTACAATTTGCAAGTTACACAAAACACACAAGCCATGCTGACTGACTCTAATCACGGTCAGGTGTTCTCTTGGTGTTAAATGTATGTATTGACCCTTTAAAAGGTATTTCAATAAGTAAAAAGGACTGAATGAGCTTATAACCATCATGAATGAAATCAAGTAATATTTAGGCAGAAAGAACAGTTCAATCAATAAGTGGAGGCTTTAAGTCACTTTTTGGTAAGTGTTTAACTATTTTACTGGTCTAACTTGCCATTTAAAGGCATTTCAATAGGTAAAATGAGTGGATAAGATATAATCTGTCAAATATTATAACCATGATTGAAATCACGCCATTTACCACGGACAAAATGTTATGTCTATTTGCAGGTTATGGCCATTTGTTCCTGATAAAAGGGCTAGACTTGTAGAAACTGGGGCAATAGCTTTAACACGCTCGCCCGCTCCTTTTCGCGATGGCTTTTGGTTCATTCAAGCCAACAAATTTCCGACGAAAAGCCCATTCAACTTAAGAATGCGCTTCAGTGTCTTTCACTTAATAACATAACCATGTCTTAATGCCAGAGATTGCACTATATATGCCATTCCTAATTCAAAGTAAAATGATGTTTCATTAGTCATCTCCATCTCCGACTACTGTTACAGTAGGCTATACTGACAGTGTGGTTCCCTAAACATAACTTGTGGCCACGAGAAATAGATGTCTTTCTCTCAAAATATGAAGTAGAGGCCACGGCATGATGTCGTTAACTCAACAAAATTATCTTGTGACCACGATTAATTAACGCATTCCCACTGAAAGGGATAGTTCACCCAAAAATGAAAATTTGATGTTTATCTGCTTGCCCCCAGTGCATCCAACATGTAGGTGTCTTTATTTCTTCAGTAGAACACAAATGAAGATTTTTAACTCCAACCGTTGCTGTGTGCCAGTCATATAATCATGTGGATGGGTAACAATTCTATGAGAGAAAAAAAAATGCTTTAAGGATTAATTCACTTTTAAATAAACTTTTGCTGATAATTTACTCACCCCCATGTCATCCAAGATGTCCATGTCTTTCTTTCTTCAGTCGAAAATAAATTAAGGTTTTGATGAAATCATTCCAGGATTTTTCTCCTTATAATGGACTCAATGGACCCCAAAGCGGTTCAAGGTCGAATGACAGTTTCAGTGCAGCTTCAGAGGGCTTTAAACCATACCAGGCGATGAATAAGGGTCTTATCTAAACGATCGGTCATTTAAAAAAAATCAAAAGTTTACGTTTTATAAGCACAAATGTTCACCTTGCTCTGTTCTGTGTTCGTGACGTCATGTAATACGCAATTATCGTCAGTGTTTACAAATGTGCGGAAGGAGGATTCAAAATCGTCCGACATCGTTGTTTTACCTTCTAACTCCCTTTTTTGTAAACGGCGTTTGACTGAGTATGTGCACGTTCAACAACGATTCGGTACTTCCGCCTACGACAAGCGTGACCTTTTCAACGTAACTGCGTATTACGTGATGTCACGTACACATATCACAGACCAGAGCAAGGTGAACATTTGTGCTTATAAAACGTAAACTTTTGATTTTTTTTTTTAAATGACCGATCGTTTCGTTAGATAAGACCCGTATTCATCGGTATGGTTTAAAGCCCTTTGAAGCTGCACTGAAACTGTCATTCGGACCTTGAACCGTTTGGGGTCCATTGAGTCTATTATAAGGAGAAATCCAGGAATGTTTTCATCAAAAACCTTAATTTATTTTCGACTGAAGAAAGAAAGACATGGACATCTTGGATGACATACCTAATGTTATGTACCATCCTAACTAACCACTGTACTAAATACAGATAAAACTAATGCTAAAAATATACTCTAACTTGAAGCTATCTTAACTGATGCAATACTATGCTAACTAACTATGCTTATAACAATAATACACTAACGACTATGCTAATAAATTAACTAAATTAATAATTTTTTACCTAAAATACAGCGCTATATCCAACAGCCTGGAACCACGCTTCACTTCTGGTAAGGTCAATATCCGCTCTGGCTCGTATAACCAGTGCGTGTATTATTGACCTTACCGAAAAGTAGCGTTCAAACTGTTGATATAGCGTTAATATTGAGTAAAAATGATATAAATCTGACTTGATTTCTCACACAAACAGTTTTGTGTCTTAAGATATCAATGTCGTCATGAGCCACAGGGCTCTTTTTGCATGTTGTCTAAGCTTGTTTTTTTCTCTCTCATAGAATTGTTACCCATCCACATGATTATATGACTGGCACACAGCAACGGTTGGAGTTAAAAATCTTAATTTGTGTTCTACTGAAGAAGTAAAGACACCTACATGTTGGATGCACTGGGGTTAGCAAATAAACATCACATTTTCATTTTTGGGTGAACTATCCCTTTAATATGACTTTCCCACAAATTATTATCTTGTGGCAACAACATATCACGTTCCCACGAGTTATATGTTATGGCCACAACAAAACTAAGTGAACCGAAGATGTCCCTCCCGGTCACCGTACTGAATCACATAAGTGTTTCCTGATAAATTATCTTCATTCACAAACCACTGTTCATTTTAACAGAAAATCAAGCTTAGGCTACTGGATGTTTGAGTTGGCATGGCAGAAAGCACGCAAAGAGCTGTCCTTTATAATCTCTAAAAATGTGTCCCTCGTTTTAATTGCAATCTCAAAGTTCCATTATAATCTGTCTACAATGTACAATTAATTATTTATTTATATAGCACATATTGCTTTTATTAACATCAAAGTGCATAGAGCACCATGTTATGACTGTTTGGAAAGCAGTGGTTTGATAAATGTGTTTTTCTTGTGCTTGCAGGTTCATTCTGAGAATAAACCTGATGGCACCAAATGCCAATCAAAATCACAGATCAGCCGGACATCTGGAAAAAGTATGAAGGTATTTTTGGTGCAAAACAACTGAACACGTGTGCAGTGGAATTTGTAGTTGTAGGGCATATCACACATGTATCAATAAATTTGAAGTCACAGAGAAAAATCTTTTAGGAGTTGTAAACTTGTAGATTTCTACAAACACAACACAACAGTTACACCTTCACACATTCTTCACTGCAGGTGCACAAATCCTATTCTACGAGTCACACATCAAGAAACTCATACGCACACATTATTGCTCCAGTGTCTGCAGTGTATATGGTGCAAAACGCATTCACACACCCGTATCAAAAAAAGTCACGGACATATTTTGCACATCCGCAAATTAATACATGAATCCATGCAAAGAGAGTTGCACACTTGTAGAATATTTGATCACAAATACATTACTTTTCTTGGATATTTTCCCAACACAATCACAAGTCCAATTTCTACAAGTGCTTGAATCTGCTGGGTTGTAGCTCGTTACATTCTGAGGTTTGTGTTTTAACAACGTTTAGCTCTCGAGTTTGAATCTATGAATATATTGGCAATTTTATTAAGTCTAAGTTCAAAATAAAAAACTCTAATTCCTCCCTTCCTACTTACGTCCCGTGCGGGACTCTGTGCAACCGAGCTCTTCTGATTGGCTCTCTGCTCTCTGAACAGTCACAGGGCCTGCCGCTGCCTCACAGATGCACAAATCACTTTTGCTCCACATTTCGCATAGTATTTGGTGCAAAAGTGAGAGCTCATGTGAAGGCGGAAAAACTGCGTTTGAGACTCTTAGCAGCAGATTCAAGCACTTGTAGAAACTGGACTTGTGATTGTGTTGAGAAAATATCCAAGAAAAGTAATGTATTTGTGATCAAATATTCTACAAGTGTGCAACTCTCTTTGCATGGATTCATGTATTAATTTGCGGATGTGCAAAATATGTCCGTGACTTTTTTTGATACGGGTGTGTGAATGCGTTTTGCACCATATACACTGCAGACACTGGAGCAATAATGTGTGCGTATGAGTTTCTTGATGTGTGACTCGTAGAATAGGATTTGTGCACCTGCAGTGAAGAATGTGTGAAGGTGTAACTGTTGTGTTGTGTTTGTAGAAATCTACAAGTTTACAACTCCTAAAAGATTTTTCTCTGTGACTTCAAATTTATTGATACTTGTGTGGATATGCCCTACAACTACAAATTCCACTCACGTGTTCAGTTGTTTTGCACCAAAAATACCTTCATAAAAAAGGGTCAAGAGAAAAATCGCCAGCCTAAATCCCCTTGTGGCATCTTTCATCAGAGAGCTTGTTGACTTCGATTGGCACAATTATTGAAGGCTTGTTCTGCTTTTCAGCATGTTTACATTTTTAGCCATGTTAAATACACAGGATGAATTCAAACACATTTGTAAAATGTACTTTTTAAAGTAAATGTTAAACAGTTAAACAATCAAACAGCATATTTTAATGACAACTTTTTGGGGGTAAAAACTTTTTACAGTGCTGTAGTGGTTTTTCATTATTTAAATATCAGTTGCACCTGTTGTTAATTTCATTAATTGGTTTGTCTTTTTAAACTCTGTGTTTGGTTTGGTTGTTTTGTTCCTTTGTTTTCTGAGTATTTTGAGTTCTGTGTTAAATAAAACTGACTGCTGTGATTAGATCCGTTTCATCAACTTTATTGCAACCTTACCTGTGACATGTAGATTAAAATTAAATTAATTTTGTTTAAAGTAAATTAAGCTAAACTCAAATTGTAAAAAAAATATAATTCTGTAATATAAAATCAATTCTAATACTGTAAATAAAAATACAGTACTTGTACTGTAAATGAAAATACAGTACTCATACTGTAAATGAAAATACAGTACTCATACTGTAAATGAAAATACAGTATTATTACTGTAAATGAAAATACAGTACTCATACTGTAAATGAAAATACAGTACTCATACTGTAAATAACAATACAGTATACATTATTATTACTGTAAATTAAATTACAGTAATGATACTGTAAACACTTTTACAGTAACTTACTGGCATCCAGCTGCCAGTAAGTTACTGTAAAATTACAACAACCTTTTTACAGTGTAGTTTTATTCAATGAATGTTATAGACATAAGCCTCGAAAGCGAGCCAAGATCGCTATGATCACTAAAATGCTGAACTTTGTCAGTTCATCGTGATCTCACAAAGTTATAAAAATGAAGTTGTCAAGAATAAATCTCTTACTTACATCGTGTCTTGACTTTGTTTGTTAATAAAGTTGCATTAACTCAGCACTGAATAACACAAAAACTCTGATTCTGATCGCATTCGAGAGATCATATCTGAACTATATATGTGATTGGCTACATTACGCACCGCTGCAAAAACATGCTGTAAATAAATGCATTTGATGCTCTCCAGAGCTCGGACACAAAACTGCAAATCTGCCAAGTCTGTTTCGCCAATATTATCACTATTTATTAGCAATATTAGCTAAGCACCCTCAACAACTGAGGGTGCTTAGCAACACACCAGGCCTGGCACAGATGAGTATCAGAAGGTCAGCATTACATACAATATGTAACTTTAACGCGTACAATAGTCGTATGTGTAACGGGAAACCCAAGAAGATATCATGTACTCGATTCATGTGTCTTGAATTGTTGTGCAGGTGAGTTTCCTCGTTTGTTTTCTAAGTTTTCTTATTTGGGCCAATAAAAGAGGAGAAAAGTGATGCTAGGATTGGGAACGGTGTTTTATAGAATTGCTAATGTGTTGTCATCATGATGGTGAGCATAAAGCATTTTGGGAATCCGGGGCACAAGCGCCGGGCGCCAGACTTCTTTGCATGGAGGGTAGAAGCGCAGTGTTCATGTCTACCTGCTGTGTTATAAGCTGTACAATAGTCGTTCTCACGATAGAAGTGGCATAAAGCTTAAGATATCCCTTTATTGTTTTTCAGCGTGGAAGAATAATGACGTGTACAGATTTGTTGAATTCTGACTCCATGCAGATAGATGAGAGAGCGAGGACTGTGGTGCTTAAAACATTAGTATACCTTCACACGGATGACAGTTTTCTGCCCCACTTTTACAATCTCCAGGTCCTGGACCCATCCATCTGGGCCTGCGGTAGCGACTTGAATTTACTGAAAACTTTGTGTGTACGCACTAATAACGCCCTTTTTACACATTCTCCGTCTGCAGTGTGTGTTGCGGTTCAGGAGCCGTCCTGTTGTGCTTTCACATATGCTGCGTTTGCAGTGCGCATATGATCCGCTGTTGTATACCACAAACACAGCATTTATTCATTATTTTTATTTCAAATCCAAAAGTTGTTACTGAACATGGCTTGTCAGAATTGCAATTCTCTTTGTTTACACTTTCATAGATGTCAGGTTTTAACGTAGCCTACATTTAAAGCGTTTATTCATTAATTCATTCATTTATATAGCCTAGTACTTTACATTTAGCACACACAAGTGGCAAAACATGTAAACATAGGTTATAGCCTAAAATCACAAACATTTTAAATTAGAAACTTACAATAGGCTATTCAAAAACAGCCGACTCGTCTTTTCTTTCGTTTTAAACCTTTTTAAAAGAAGTCCATATATATGGGTGCTGGAGGTTAGGCAACAGTTTGACGCGTCCCTTGACCAATCACTCAGCTCGTAAGCATCCAGTCCTTTTAATTCCCTTTATTTTCTCATCATATCTCGTCTTTGCATTAGGATTTAGTTTTAGGCGATATGTTCCAACAATGTTTTCTTTAGTCCACTGCATTTTGTAGGGTTATATTCTGTTTTTCTCTCTCATTTTTAATTATTTTCATGCCAGAACACTAGCCTGCTATGCCAGGCCATGTAAACCCAAACATACCCAACATTCTTTGCGTTCTGATGACGTTGCCCCCAGTTGGTCACGTGTCTTAGCAATCTCTATTGAATTATGGTAGCAGGTCTTTACAAACATTAGATCTTTCATAACATAGAACGATACTCATGATCAATGTTGGGAAGGTTACATTGGAAATGTAATAGGTTACAGATTACCAAATTTAAAATGTAATATGTAACTATTTAAATTACTTTATTACAGTAATATAACATTACATTTGATTACTTTTCTCTTTTCCAGCTCTGAAAAACATTTTTATCACTCGCCATGGTGGCAACTCTCAGACAGGTTGTAGCCTAAAGCTTTCAGTGGCAATGTGGATTGATGTAAAACAAGAGAACCAATCAGAGCATAGCTTTACCAAACAACCTTTAAGGGAACGCTCCACCGTTTTTAGAAATAGGGTTTATGGGCAAATGCATTTTTGCCTCAGTGTATGCATTGTTTTAGTTTGGCAGGGTCGCTGCTAGCTTAGCTTAGCATAATGAATGGAATCCTATGTTGCCAGCTAGCATGTCCCGAGATCAACAAACCCCACCTAATTACTTCTTGTGGCCTGCGTATTCTAGCGAATACAAATAGCGATGCAGATTAAGACTAGGCGATTTCCTAGTCAGATATTGACTTGGGACTATATTATGGGGAAGCACAGGCGAAGCACTGCTACTGCAGAGATATCACACAACACATGAAATCCCCAAACATCCGTCAACATACCAGCGTGCAACGCCACGTGTTGCGTGATATCTCTACGTCCAAGTAGCAGTGCTTCGCCTGTGCACACATTCTTTCAACTTAAATTCAAAATAACTCATACTCTTATTAACTTTGACAGTATTTGTCTTCCCAATAACTGTTTATTGCAAAAATATTCATGAAATAGGCACAATACTGGACATCATTTGCTGTATATAATCGCAGATAACAACAAAACAAGACCTTAATCTTTAATTAATAGTCTATGGATGCAAATGATTAAAGAGTTAGTTCACCCAAAAATGAAAATGACCCCATGATTTATTCACTCAAGTCATCCTAGGTGTGTATGACATTCTTCTTTCAGATTAACACAATTGGAGTTATATTAAAAATGTCCTGGCTTTTCCAAGCTTTATTATGGTAGTGAATGAGAGGCCAAAAAAGTGCATCCATCCATTATAAAAGTGCTCCACATGGCTCCGGGGGTTAATAAAAGCGAAGCGAAGCATTTGAGTGAGAAAAGGATCCATAATTAACACGTTATAAAGAAAAATATCTACGTTCCAGTGGAGCGCTCGATAGTGTTCAGCAGTATCTATTAAATGGTCTTGGGCTGCCGTCCTCCTGATAGATCAGATTAATAACACAGTTTATAAGTTTCTTGTCATTTTCGTCCAGATCCGGTACATCAGATGTAGAATATGGCTTATCTAGATTCTTCCAATCATGCCAATTCATTCTCCTTCCTCTTGAAATCACCACCAAAATTGCCTTTTTAGAAACATCACGGACTGTCCCGGTAGGAGGAACAAGGGTGTCGAAGCGGAATCCATAATCATTCCATTTATCGCCCTTCATATATAATTCAGAATGATTCAGAATCATCGCTTTTGGATCGCTTTCAAGAAACAACTTGTATGCCAACTCCCACCACTCTTCACCCACATCTAAGCTTTGCCAATCTGACATCTGTTGAAAAACAGGACATGGAAATGAGTGTGCTAGTGATCAGTTTACATGCAAAAATAAGTTTTAAGAACGGTTAACCCTTCCACAACTTTCCTATTGTGATCTGTGTAAGGTTTCACAGTACAGTTTTAGTCAGTTAACCCTTCACTGAAGTGCTTCACTATTTGTGATTTGTGGCATACGGTTTCTTTGCAGACACTCTCCGTGGATTGGTGTCGTTTTAGTGGGCTCTGATCTGATGCTCTCTGAGGTGTTCTGCCCGCGAGTAGCGCTTCTCGCACTGCGTGCACCTATGGGGCTTCTCTCCGGTGTGTGTCTGCATGTGTCTGACCAGCTGACCGCTTCTTCTGAAGCTCCTCTCGCACTGAGAGCAGTGGTGATTCCTCTCTGCCGCGTGTGTGAGCGCGTGGCTGTGCAGCTCCTCCGTGCTCTTGAAGCTCTTCTCACACTGAGCGCAGTGATGTGGCTTTTCTCCAGTGTGGATTCTCCTGTGGATTTCAAGTCGTCCTGGTCGCACAAAGCCCTTGCCGCATTGAGAGCAGTGATGAGGTCTGTCGACGGTGTGTTTGCGTGCGTGTTCGGACAGGTTCTCTTGCGATCTGAAGCACAGGTCACAGTGCGGGCAGCGGTAGGGCTCGTCTCCGGTGTGAATGCGCATGTGTCGGGTGAACCGCGTTTTCACACTGAAGCTCATCCCACACTTCGAGCAGTAATGAGACTTGCGTGCTGAATTCTTTTTCCAGGTCGTCCTCCTTTTCTTCTCTTCCTGTTCTTGTTCTTCTTTATAAACCATGGTGAGCAATTCTACAAGTACAATATATATGTTCAATGCCATGAAAATTGTTTATTTATTGCAGATCAATTTTTAAGAAAATGTACATTTAATAATAATATTAGTTTCAGAATCCAGTAAAACAGACATATAGTCTGACCGGAACTGTACAGTGAAACCTTTCACAACTCCGAATAGTGAAGTTAAGGACTCAGGAAAGGGTTAACTAACAAAATTTGTACTATGAAACCTTTCACAAATCCGAATAGTAAAGTTAAAGTCCCAGTGAGCTGATTTTATTTCAGTCCTGTGACGTATTTCCAAGCGAAACGGGATCTTGAACAGAGGGCAGGGTTTAACTTCAGCGCACATCCTCTCCATCTCTCGCTCATCGCAGACTAACGGTTGGATGGGAGTGGTTAAGGCAGTGTTTCTCAAACTTTTTCTGCCATTCCCCACTTTGGAGGTAGGGAAGGGTTCCGAGCCCCACCTGTCCCAAATCGCCCTGACAAAATGGTAATAAACTAGGCTTTAAGTTTAACTATTCAAATTTATTTCATTAACATCAAATATATATATATTTTTTTAAAACATAACATCAAATAACTAATTTAATAGTATATTAAAAACTTTCAAATCGAGAAAATAAGTGCAACTGTATTATCACTTTGCATGAAGACTTAAATAATGAATAATACAATAATAATAATGCAATTGTTACATTTTGCCTCTGATAACATCAAATTCAGAGAAAACTAAAGTGTGGACTAGTTGTGCTTTGCTTCATTTTTTTTCCACTTTGCAAACTGCTAGCAAAAAGAACAAACAAAATTTACAAAAATAAATATAATTTATTTATGATATTTATAAATATCGCCCCACTTGTCATGTCTCTATTTCCCACCAGTGGGACCCGCCCCACACTTTGAGAAACACTGGGTTAAGGTATTCAAACCCTGAGAAGGAACACCATTTCAGACCGGAAGTTACTTTTCAGGGGCCGTATCAAGCGGCAACCTCCCGCGATCCCTCTTGAAGCCAATACGGAAGTGGATTAAACTGCAGTTCATCGACTGGCCACTATGAACCGGCTCCAGAAGGGAGCAGAATCGCATTGACCCCCATGTTAAAATGTCCAACTTTACAGCAGAAAAAAACATGTTTACAGCCTGGGACAAATTCTAGTTTTGGTCTAAATAGCTCATTTTGCCCTTCACGATGACTGTGAATTTTTTTTTAAAAATCATTTGTTTACATTAAATAAAGCCTTAAATGTATGCATAATTAAGGGCGTGGCCACTTTGAGTGGCAGGTGGGAAGCCATTTATCTGTTGTTTGTTAGTAATCGCGTCACCTCAGCTGTGCCCACGTCCCGCCCTACAGTCTATGGTCCCGCCTCTTTGCCCATTTTCTGTTATCCGGGAGTGAGGTGCGGTGACGCGTTGCTAAGATTGCAACGGCCAGCTCGACCCTACTTTATGCTTCAAAACTGCTCTGCAGAATCCTATGGGTGACGTCACGGACACTACGTCCATATTTTTATACAGTCTATGGGCGGTATTCACAAAACATCTTAAGGCTAAAAGTATCACTAAACAATCCTACTGGCTGCGGACCTTTCTCCTCTTTCTCTCTTCCACTTCGCTTTCCGTCTACTCACTGTCCTGTCATAATAACAAGGCAAAAATACCAATAATAATATTTTTTTTATTAAATAAGGAAATAAAAAAGGAAATAATGTTTGATTACCTGTGGGAGTTGTTTCACAAGTTCACACTTAAAAATGATCAGGTAGAGTAAAAGAATAAAATGCCTATTTGAAATGCTATCCGTGGGGATCGAGGGCTCCGAGCTCAGGATTTAGCCCAAAGCCGGAGTTCTGGGCCGGGAGTGAGGAGTCGGGATGGCGGAGGGATGCAGAAAGCTGTCGAGGTAACTCGGTGAGTCGGCTGTGTATAATGTATATACACGAGCTGATTAGATAGTGCTCCCGAACTTTATTTATAAAACACAATTTGGCACTTGAATTCTGCAATCTCTCGAGATGAAGGCATGTAAGAGGCTGACAAATGAAATAAACTGAACATATACTTGTTAAATTAGTGACAATTAGCCTACTTTTTTAAAATCTTTATTTGAATATGGCAAACATTTTATTTTTAAATCTTTATTTGTATATGGCAAACATTTTATTTTTAAATCTTTATTTGTATATGGCAATATAAACAACAGTTCTATGATTAAATCACTGACAGAGACTCCTCCCCTATCAGCCAATCACTGAGCTCATAGTAAGGGTGATGACATCATCCATAGCCTCCTGAGACCCGAGAGTTTGCATGGTGTGCGTTTTATAATTTTTCTTGCTATTTGGGATATGTAGGACCTAATAAGTACAATACCTAAAATTTGTTTTTGTACAGAAAGTAGTTTTTGCAGAAAAATATGTCCTCATGTGAGGACAGTGGGTCTATCATAACTAAAATAAATATTATTTGCTGTTGAGGCCAGAAGGTCCTAATTAGTCAAAATTCAACATTTCAGCTTAAAACAATAAGTATTATTTACTAGAATAATACTTATTATTTACTAGATGCTTTGTTTCCAGGCAAGACTTAGAGAAACTCGTTCACGCTTTCATCACCAGCAGGGTGGACTATTGTAATGGTCTTCTAACGGCCTTCCCAAAAGACCATTAGACAGCTGCAGCTCATACAGAACGCTGCGGCCAGGATTCTGAGCAGAACAAGAAAATATGACCATATCACGCCAGTCCTCAGGTCTTTACACTGGCTTCCAGTTACATTTAGGATCAATTTTAAAGTATTATTACTTGTTTATAAATCACTCAATGACCTAGGACCTCAATACATTGCAGATATGCTGATTAAATACAAACCCAAAAGATCACTCAGATCATCAGGATCAAGTCAGCTAGAAATACCAAGAGTTCACTCAAAGAAAGGAGAGTCTGCGTTCAGCTATTGTGCCAGCCGTAGCTGGAACCAGCTTCCAGAAGAGATCAGATGTGCTCCAACAGTAGCCACATTCAAATCTAGACTCAAAACACATCTGTTCAGCTGTGCCTTTACTGAATGAGCACTGTGCCACTGTACGTCCGACTGATTGCACCTATTCTAATCTATGCATCATCTTAATTTTTATTTTTATTTTATTTTTATCTATATATACACTGTAATAATTTTATTCTTTTTAAATATCTTTACAACTATATATTTCTATTGTCTTCTTATTTTAAAAATTCTCTTTACAACTGTTTTTAATTATCCTGTTTTATTTTTAAGTCTTACACGTGGTATTCTTAATTCTTATCACTATTTTAATTTCATTTTCATGTAAAGCACTTTGAATTGCCATTGTGTATGAAATGTGCTATATAAATAAACTTGCCTTGCCTTGCCTTAGAATGATTTACCAGGATTCTAGTACGATTCACCTTGATAAACCATATTGTAGTATTATTTACTATAATTTACCATGATTTACTCTGCTCACACACACACATATGCACACACACACACACACACACACACACACACACACACACACACACACACACACACACACACACACACAGACAAATGTTGTTGTTTTTTCAATGCTAATGCAATCCATCTAAATATTCCCATGTTTAGCTAACCACATGGTAGAAAAAAAATCACCCAATGTCCTCAAACGAGTACTTCACACTTATTGATGACCTAGATTGCTTCTATTTCTAAAATATGTCAAATTTTAATCCCCATATGATGATAGAGACAGTATTGTACATAAATACACGTGTTTCATTCATATAATTTGAATAGATTTTTTACCTGGGTCATTTTTCTTTTGGGAACTGGGGTAGAAGTTTTTTGCTGATATTCCAGCCATTTTGTTCTCACTGACAGTGGTGTGATGTTGTGATATCACCACAAGATGGTTTGGGCAGTGTCCCTCAATGTGGCCAACAGGTCTAAGATTTACAAAATTGACTATCATTGTGTCAAGAAGCAAAAATGTAATGTCCTCATATGAGGTCGCTGGGTCTCAGGAGGATAGCAACGAGGTCAACCCCGCCCTTTCTCTCATAGTAAAAGTTGCTCTCAGCTGCTTTATGAAAAGGTTTTAAGAGAAAACTCATAACTAAGAACTTTTGCTGCCATTTAGGAAAACTCTTAGTGCAAAGATAAAATGTTTTGTGCCCCTGTTATTCTATTTGTCGTTTTACTGTTTTGCATAAAACTTTATAATACATGAATATTCTTTAATGATCTGGTATTAACATTTGCATGGATTTTATTGAAGAGCTTAGGCTCATGTAACCAGAAGTTTTACGATATATTAATATACTTTTAAGTTTTTTTTTGCCTCATAGGTTTACATTATATTGTCAAGCAAAGCAATCACATTACATTAAATCAAATATGTGGGCAACACATTATCACAAATGTTTATTGACTGAACGATATTGTATTAAAGCGTCTGCGTGTTTATTTACAAAAGCACTTTAATCATGAACTGATTTGGTCATCTGAATTCACAAATCATAAAGAAACAATGCATGCGATATTATTTGCATGTCTACGACACCGCATTGCGGATTTACATCTGAATTTTGAACCGCAATGTATATGTTTCAGTCAAATCATCGTGAATGTATCATGATAGTTCAGCTTTAATCATAAAGCATCACGTAAATTGTTAAAAACTTACTGTTTTTATATGCTTTGCGATGCCCTGAGTACCAGAGCGGCCCTGTACACTTTCAGATCGTAGTTTTTCGTAGTTAAAAAAACAGAAATCCGACACACCATGTAAACTGTGTACGTTCGTGCAGAAATGCGAAGCAGCCACATCAGCTCGGCCAACCCGGAAGTGTGTCATAAGAAACGAGGCAGGGGTAACAGCAGCTTGACGAACGGTAGGGGGGGTAATTGTTGTTTAACCTATTTACAGTGCGCCGCAATTCGCCTACTTATACTACGACCTCTTTTTGTGAAGAAAAAGTACCTACTTTTGAGTGTGTAGCAGAATTATGCAAGCTTTGGGACATACTACTTCGTTATCTATAACGGATTCTATTGCTTAGTTACGTGCATCACGTCACCGTTTAAACTGCCCTGTCAATCATCACAGTTCAAATCCTCCACATTCAGTTTAATTTCCTATCATATCGGAGAGAAATGTAGTCGCCCGTTGATCTGCCAGTCGTGTGTCTTTAAAGGGATAGTTCACTTTGAAATGTAATTTTGATATGTTTTAGCTTACCTCATGGGCATCCGAGATGTAGGAGTATTTGTTTCCCCAGTAGTTTCAATTTTGATAATTTTAGGTCAAACCGTTCTTGTCTGTGCCTCACATAATGCAGGTCTATGGTCACCACCTCAAAGAGCATACACAGAGAAGTCCAAATTAAACAATCCCCCATCGTAAGTACACACTGATGGCCTAAGGCACGAAACGAGCGGTTTGTGTGAGAAAACGAACAAACTAAAGCCAGAACGCGCGAATGTCACAACAGGAAACACGCACGCGCGCCCTCGGATCAGTCGGACGTAGTGCTGTACAAGAGGTAAAAACGATATAAATACTGTTTGTTTTCTCGTTTCGTGCCTTAGGCCATCAGTGTGTACTTACGATGGGGGATTGTTTAATTTGGACTTCTCTGTGTATGCTCTTTGAGGTGGTGACCATAGACCTGCATTATGTGAGGCACAGACAAGAACGGTTTGACCTAAAATTATCAAAATTGAACCTACTGGGGAAACAAATACTCCTACATCTCGGATGCTCATGAGGTAAGCTAAAACATATCAAAATTTGATTTCAAAGTGAACTATCCCTTTAATGCAGAGACTCTCCTCATGTGTTTGCAGTTTAAATATAATTATGCATTTAAAAGTTAATGGCCAAACGTATCATTACAAAAGTTCACTGCAGGTGAAATATAATGTGGATAACACTGAATAATAAATATATTTTTGTAATTTGTATTTTTGTAAATATATTGTTGATAATTGGTCCCTCAAGTCCTTAATCTAAACCTCTCTACTTAACCGTTGGACTCGCGCATCCGTCATGTTTGTAGTTTTTTAAACACTTATTTTATTTATCCGCGTATGTAGTCTAAAATCGAATCCTCGTCCAACTCGCAATGGGTTGTGGGTAATATCAGCCGTTAGAGTGCGCATCGATCTGCTCTTCGAATCCCGCATCCATCCGGGTATCTTTGGAATACTTTTTTCAACATACTACGATTTGGGACATACTAATTATATTTTCGAATACTATTTAGTACGGATAGTATGCGAATTGGTGTTTAACAGTCAAATGTTACTGTGAGACGGAACAATGAATGAATGATCAGAGATTTGTGTGGGTTTTTCTCTTCTTTTTTTGTGACTTGTGAACCCAAGCTCTTCAAAAATTAAATAAAACTGAATAAATGTTTTAGTGGATAAAGCTTTGTCTGTTTGCTAAATTGGTTTACGTCACTCAACAGAAGGTTACTAAACATAAATCTATTTTTTATTTTATCAATCAAAGATATTTGTCTCTATCAGGCAAAACATTGTTTTTAGGGTAACACTTTACAAGGTTTCATTTCACATTAATTTCATTTAACTGTTAAAAACATTTAACAGTATTAATTAATCTTTGTTAGTATTAAGTAATACAAATACAGCTGTTCATGTTCAGAGTAAATGATTTTGATTTTAATGTGTATTAGTAAATGTTGAATTTAATGTTAACAAAGAATAATAATTTTCGATCATTCATTTTGATGGTTTATAAATTTAGACCTAAACTTAATAGTCTTCTTCAAATCATTTAAATCTCACGAATCTCAAAAAAAGCTCTTAAATGATAATCTTTTGAATGTATTTTTTTTTTGATGATTAAGCCCCTTGTATTGTATTTTATACATTTATTTTCCTCTTTGTTAATATTGTTTTTTTATATGCACTTTTGTTATGCTGCTATTTACTATTGTTCTTATACCTGTTTATTGGCTTTTTTTTGTTTTTGTTGGTACATAAAAATAAATACATTTTAGACCTAAACTCGCGGTGATGAAGTCAGTAATCCGCGCCATGTGATGACATCAGTAATCCGTACCATACAGAGGTTCCGAAGATTCTTTTGAAAGTTTTTATTTTTTGAATTTGGTCTTATTGGATTATGTTTGATTTATTGCTTTCTTTTAATAGGCCAATAGCAAGCGTATATCAAATAGCGTATAGCAGCCACAGAGGAGGCGCTCACGAGCACCCTTCTTTAAGTTTAAATGACGAATGGGACACTCTACTGTCTTGTGAAATTGTAAGTCCACAAGACCGAAAGTGCACATCTTTAACACCTACATCTCATTTTTTTTTACTACGGGCCACAGGGGAAATATTAAGAAATAAATTAAGGCCCAGGCCACAACGAAAGTGTTATAAGGGAACACCAACAAGTGACGTACGTGGCTGGGATTGTTCAGTTTACTCTTCAGTGGTGTGCACCTGAAAGGTTAGTTTTTTTGTTTTGTTTATCTAAACATTCTGATTGTATGCATTATGAAAAGGCCTATTTGCAGCATGTTTTTGTATTTGCATGTGTTGTGAGTATATGCAGTGTGTTTTGTATTTGCATGTGTTGTGAGTATATGCAGTGTGTTGCTGTATTTGCTCGTGTTGTGAGTATTTGCAGTGTGTTTCTGTATTTGCATTTGTTGTGAGAATTTGCAGTGTGTTTTTGTATTTGCATGTGTTGTGAGTATATGCAGTGTGTTTTTGTATTTGCATGTGTTGTGAGAATTTGCAGTGTGTTTCTCTATTTGCATGTGTTGTGAGAATTTGCAGTGTGTTTCTGTATTTGCATGTGTTGTGAGTATTTGCAGTGTGTTTTGTATTTGCATGTGTTGTGAGTATTTGCAGTGTGTTTCTCTATTTGCATGTGTTGTGAGTATTTGCAGTGTGTTTTGTATTTGCATGTGTTGTGAGTATATGCAGTGTGTTTTTGTATTTGCATGTGTTGTGAGTATTTGCAGTGTGTTGTGAGTATTTGCAGTGTGTTTCTCTATTTGCACGTGTTGTGAGTATTTGCAGTGTGTTTTGTATTTGCATGTGTTGTGAGTATATGCAGTGTGTTTTGTATTTGCATTTGTTGTGAGTATTTGCAGTGTGTTTCTCTATTTGCATGTGTTGTGAGTATTTGCAGTGTGTTTTGTATTTGCATGTGTTGTGAGAATTTGCAGCATGTTTCTGTATTTGCATGTGTTGTGAGTATATGCAGTGCGTTTTTGGATTTTCATGTGTTGTGAGTATATGCATTGTGTTTTTGGATTTGCATGTGTTGTGAGTATATGCATTGTGTTTTTGGATTTGCATGTGTTGTGAGTATATGGAGTATGTTTCTCTATTTGCATGTGTTGTGAGTATTTGCAGTGTCTTTCTGTATTTGCATGTGTTGTGAGTATTTGCAGTGTGTTTCTGTATTTGCATGTGTTGTGAGTATATGCAGTGTGTTTTGTATTTGCATGTGTTGTGAGTATATGCAGTGTGTTTTTGTATTTGCATGTGTTGTGAGTATGTGCAGTGTGTTTCTGTATTTGCACGTGTTGTGAGTATTTGCAGCGTGTTTCTCTATTTGTGAGTATTTGCAGCATGTTCCTGTATTTGCACATGTTGTGAGTTTGCTGTGCGTTTCTCTATTTAAATGTGTTGTAAGTATTTGCAGTGTGTTTCTGTATTTGCACGTGTTGTGAGTATTTGCAGTGTGTTTCTGTATTTGCACGTGTTGTGAGTATTTGCAGTGTGTTTCTCTATTTGCATGTGTTGTGAGTATATGCAGTGTTTTTGTATTTGCATGTGTTGTGAGTATATGCAGTGTTTTGTATTTGCATGTGTTGTGAGTATTTGCAGTGTTTCTGTATTTGCATGTGTTGTGAGTATTTGCAGTGCGTTTCTCTATTTGCACGTGTTGTGAGTATATGCAGTGCGTTTCTCTATTTGCACGTGTTGTGAGTATATGCAGTGCGTTTCTCTATTTGCACGTGTTGTGAGTATATGCAGTGTTTTTGTATGTGTATGTATTTGTTCAATGGGTTTCTGAAGTGGCAGTTGAATGAATAAAGACCCAGCGCTGAGGGAGAGTCTAAAAATCCATTTTATTAAAGCAAGAGGAGAGATTAAATAGAAAGAAAATGAGGGTTGTAGAAAAGGTTTGTTGCGGCAAAATAACGTTAACTCCGTTGCATTTCTGAATAAGAGACAAACCTTAGCCAATTGCGTCTTTATAAAGATTTAATTCTTGCAAGAATGAGTCCACAGTCAATACAACCAGATAATGCCTGCATCGGGTGTGAACTGACTAGAACAAAGAAAAGTCAGCTCTTATAACCCCAATGTTTAAGCAACCCCCCCCAGTATTTTTCCACAGAGTAATGAGCAGAGACACAATATGTAAATGGTCCCTTCCCTTGGAGCTAATATAATTTAAATGATCCGACACCCTTTGTCGGAAAGCTCCCACTTTTGATGTCCCACCGTTACCCCCTTGGGCTTCAGCAGCAGCTGTGTCTGAACAGCTGAAAAGGTGTTTCACAAACAGACATTGACTTCTGAATGAACTCAAACATAAATCTTCTTCTATGATTAAATTTTTCCTCCACAATTCCCCTTTTATCATTCTTTGATAATTCACAAGAAAAATTTTAAATGTATATATGAATGTTGTTCTTCTCAAGTCGCACAGTCCAAACATCGAAAAGGGCACCACGGCTTTGCTTTGCTGCAATCGCACAGCTGTACGCCCAGAAAGAGTTATGAAGATTAGTCTTTTCTGCTCTTGTTAATGAAAGGACGCCACCTCTCTGTAGATTGTGCAACTCTGATTCTGTGGGCTTGCAACAGGTTCTAAACTTGTTGTCTCAGCTCCACGTTGTGCCAGTGTCTCTGCTCCTGAGATGATAGCGGCAAATGATGTTTGTGTGACCTCCGTCCGCACAGACGTGTGCCTCCAGCTCCTCTCGGCTCCTTCTCCCCGATCACTGGTGGGATCTTTCTAAGCTACCTTGATGGCGGTTTTGTCATCAGAAGCACCTTTTCACTCTCCATCTGTTCCTTCTGTAGTCCCGTATCACGACATCAAACATCTGGTCTGATGTTATGTAAAGGAGTCCCTTAACCTGCACACAGATCTTAGACACAGAGAGAACATTTCTTTTGCAATAATTCACAAATTATATCGATGTAAGCTATTGTTTACCCCTTCTATTAAACAGTCTCGAACAGACTCAGATTTGCTCTAGGCCTTTCCTTCTACAAAATTTTCATAAAAATACTGTACCCCAGACAGTTTTCATCAGTTTCAGACAGTTTTCATCAGTTTAGACAGTTTTCATCAGTTTTCATTTAACTAATTCCCCCTTTGGCTGCCTGATCATAAATGCAGCCATCTAAACATAATGGTCAAAGAATGTTTGGGGTAAACAAGGCTTGCCATCACCACACCATTTTGAAAAGTGCAGCCACAGTTTCCACAGCTGTTTCTCCGCTGTTGTGGCGAAGGTCTCCGTTCTCTGTAAAGAAGTGAAAGCTTTTGTGGTTATTTCAAATATCAAAAGACATTATGGTTCCTTTGACTGCTTCTGCCTCGGCCTTCAATCTCATCTGCCTGTTTAAATAAAATCTTTGTTATTAATGTGCGCTGCGCATTCATAGATATCAACCTGGCCAGTCAAGAAAATTGTGTCTTGAGAAGCAGACACAGTTGAACCATTCAGAATTGGGCGCCCATCTGATATTACAATTTTCCTGTGTTTCCACAATGCCCCAAAATTATGCCCAACTCCGAACTCAAAACGCAAATCTGTTCAAAATGTTACACACTTTTACCTTTCATCAGCTTGCATATTTCAGTCAGGGCTACAAGCTCCAGTCTTAACCAGGCAATCTTTATCCTGATTCTTTCGTGTTTCAGTGAAAGTTAATATAAAATCTGTATTTCAAATCGGAAGCCGGGCTAAATGAGTAAGCTCTGTTACTGCACTCCTGTCAATTTAGGGTGTGTGATACCTTCAAAATCCAAACACATGACACCTTGTTGCTTTCAAGTGTTTAACGACACATCACACATCCCTAGGTCAGACCCTCAGTCACTCCTCAGAGACCAAATACATGATTAGTGTAAAGGAAGAAAAACAATCATTGATTCTCTTGATAATTCCAAATCATCACAGACCCCAATGTTGTCCAACTCAAACTAAACGACAAAAAAAATAAGTGAGATAGATAAAAATCCATCTAAGCGCTTTAAATCTCCATATAAACATCCTTCAGTTTGTGCTTTGGCCACAGTTCAGAGGACTCCTCTGCCCAGGCAGGCCGTGTGTTTGACATGCACTGATTCTCTTTTGTGCATCTGTCATGGTTGTATTATCCTCTCTAACTCAACTTCATGTTTATATTCAGATCTAAATGCTCCCAGTTTCTCACTGAACATCATATTCTTGTCAATTCTTGTCATTCTTGTCTCAACACAATTATTTTACAAACCACCATGTTTTTGTTCAAAATTACTGTTTCCATCAACTGCAATTTCACTCATCATATCTAACCATTTATAAAATAAACCTAAATTTGTTAATGTTGAAAACTTTTCATCAAAACAACATAATTATCTATTCGTATTACATTCAATCAGCTCGTTCACTCATCTTTCTCTTGTGACATTATGCTTAATCATATTCAATACCCAATTCTTTATCAAAATCTGTCCAATTAATTAGGATTTTAAAGTACATTTTCCTTTCAATGTCTTGAATCTTCTTTTCCTTCTTTCCCTACCTTCATGTTCCTCCTTTACTACATCCATAAACCTCCTCTTTGGTCTTCCTTAAACCTCCTGTCTTTTCCTCAGTGTGACTGTCTCCAAACCGCACATCATCACTGTTCTCACTACTGTTCTGCACACCTCTCCTTTCATTCTTACTGTAACCCTCACACAACAGACCTGACACTTTTCTCCACCCATTCTAACCTGTCTGCACACACACACTTCTTCACCTCTTTTCCCTGTAACCTCACTGTTCCACTTGGTTCCCTCTCATTCACACACATGTATTCTGTCTTCCTGCGACTAACGTTCATTCCTCTTCTCTCCTGAGCAAACCTTCACCTCTCTAGACTTTCGTCCACCTGCTCTCACTACAGATCACAATGTTATCCTCAAACATCATAGTCCATGTAGATTCCTGTCTGACCTCCTCTGTCAGCCTGTCCATCACCACTGCAAACAAGAAGGGGCTCAGAGCCGATCCTTGATGCAGTCTCACCTTCACCGTGAAGTCCTCTGTCTCACCTCGGCACACCTTTCCACTGTCCACTGCTCTGCAGAAATCCAAAATATTACTGTCCTCCATCTCAATCCTAGTCACACAGAAAGCCTCACAGCCTCTTGTTTTTTTTTTTTTTCTCTTACATTAATTGTAGTTCTCTAGATAAATTAATGTCCTCCCTCCATTTAATGGAGGAAACACAAAAATAAAACTTTTCATTTTAAAATTTATATTCCTTTGTTCCCTCTGGCCTTTCATAATTGTGACGGATTCTCTGGATAATTTAGATAATGACTTAAGCCAATTTGTCATTTTGTCTCTGTCCTCAAGTCTATAATTTTTACGCTTACTATTTTAACTAATCCAGAGAGTAATTCAAATCCTCATCATAAATGACAAAAGTAGTCATTATTATTACCAGTAACAGACCAAGCTGGATATCAATCCACTTAAAGCTCGTCCCATGTTCTGGATCATCTTTTATCAGAATCACTCAGAATAATACGCTTCTTTTAAAGTTTGTCGTTTGGCTTAACCCATTTGTAGTGATAAAGCACTACGCTCAATCTGGGCATAAATATGAACTGCTCATTCTCAAAATTTGCTTCTACTTGGTTTCTTAATCATTTTCAAATCATGTCTGTTCACTATTAAGTTGTCTTTAGAAAAGTCAGCTGGGTTGTTTTGGTTTTGTCTCAGCTTTAACATGGCCGATTACAGACACTGTGCCATCCCCGCCTCCACAAGCAGCCTCTCTCTCCCTCTCTGTCTCTCTTACACAGATAATCTTTTCAACAGCCTCTGAGACTTTAACTCAGAACAAACTATAATCTTTAGTTTAAATACCTTTGTTATCCAGACCTTTTCTTTTGAACTTCAAAAGCTGTCCTCATCTTAAAGCCATCACCATGTTTCGAATGATCCTATGCCATATCTAATGACCTGCAGGATTTAAGACTATGATAGAGACATATTAGATCAATATCACACAGTTTTACTTATACCAATTAATACATTTTGTTCTGTTCTCCATAAAATTTATGACAATTCACAGCATGGTCTCAGCTGGCTCTTGAATGCCCCTTACCATCATAACTTTCCCTCAGGGTCTTCCTGGAATTCACAAACAATATAAGCGGTTCTTGGGTGAGCGGTATAGAGGAACATCTCTGGGTCGGACTGCTGTATATCTGTCTGGACTCTCGGCCCCTACAAAAACACAACTCCTCCCTTTATGATGCTGCTGGCCTCACAGACATCTGCTCAACTCTCATACACACCTCACATAAAAACACTCCCCTTCTTGGAGGTGCCCAAATGTCGATGAAACCCTGGCTTAGGTTGTCCTCCTGCTGGCCAGAGAGGATCTTACCCGTCTTTGGCGAATCATCTCACGCACATTTGTCATCGCTTAATTTTTTTTTTTTTTTTTTTTTTTTTTTTTTTGACCCTCAACAGGATGATGTTTTCTGGAGCTTTGCATAGAGTGCATTCAAGAGTCATCAGAGCCATCTGGTCTGCTTACTATAGGTAGAACATGGAGACAGGTTAATTATCACAATACAACTAAATCACTAAAATACACCACTCAGTGAATTTAGCCAGAACAACTGTCCTTTCAGTTTAATGTTCTGCTACCTTTGTGTCTCGATCCATCGGTCCTGTACATGGTGAAGGCTTAGATCAGACACAACATTTTCAGTTCTATATTTTAAAAACATCTCGTTTGTAAAAACATCTCATTTTGTTTCATCAAAATATCTATCATTGCCCTCCATGGCAATCCTTTAACTATTAGTCAAAAATGTCCTTTTATCAAAACATTGTCTCTATGATTTTCAACTGATGCCCTGTGCTTAACCATAAGTATCTCATCACTTATGACACATGCTCAGATAACAGCTTTGTGCTGGGTTTGAATGAGAGAGAGAGACTCTGAGGCCTTCAGGGCTGGCACACTGCATCTTCATCTGCACTGCAACTTTTCACTCTTTACACAAGCTAGTGAGATCTGGTTAGAAATTAATATTGTTTTCAAATAAACTTCAGACATTTTCCTTTTAAACTCTATCCTTAGACTGAAATCACACTTTCAAATCACCCTCAGATTGAGTGTGTGTTACTCAAGCTAGGCCACAGCACCAGAAATGACGTGGTGGTGCCAGATTCAGATAAGCAAATCAGCATTTATTACAGCTCAGCACAAGCTTATCTTTTGAAACCAAAGCATCAACTTCTAGGGTTTCCAACATATTAACTTACCTAAAGTTATTTCAACAACCCAATATTCAGTCCAATAAGCATTATCAGAGTTTTGCAAAAGTGAGAAGAGCAAGAACATATTTATTATAACCCTATTGTTATTTCATTATTTTCTTAGACAGAGTTTAAATCTCATCTCTGTATTCATTTCTTTTACTGGGTTTAGTGTGGTTGCCTCATTTGTCACACCTTGACACCTTATGGTGAGTGGACAGCCCGCTGACCACAATTAAAACACTCTGTGTCATTCAGCAATTCATGGTATCTTTCATCTGCTTTTTCAAAACAAAAATCACATCAGATTCCCACAGTTACTGGGGTCTTTCCTTCAGGGTTTAATGTTATTCCACCCATTTTACAACCCATGATTATTCATTATTCATTATGCACTAACATCTAGAAATTTGAATTTCTCTTGTTCTCAATTAATTTGTAGCCAGTTAAATTGCCTTATAATTTTCTAAACATAATTAAAACATTGCTGCCCATTTTCTTAATAAGTTCTACTTATTTCTTTAAATTGCTGGCTTCAGAGCAGAGCTGCTTACAGCTCTCTCGTCTCAAAAACTTTATCCGGCCTGATCAAGTTACTGATCATGTCTCTCAAATTGTTAGCTCTAATTTTGTTACCACAAACTGTTATCCATAGCTTAATCAAAGTTAATACTCACCAGTGATCTTTAAACAGCTGTAGTTTCTGTGTGATCAGACAACATCTTCCTTTCCCTGTTATCTGCTTCTTATAACAATCTTCATTTGCATTTCTCATACACACATCCCCCACAAAAGCCCTTAGATTTGTATTTTCTCCTCAACAGATTCTTTCACCACTCTCATCCTGTTGACTCAAAGTTTCTTTTCTTTTGGAAATCATGATATTTAATTAATTTCTCTATATCCCCAATCATCTCTGGCCATATAATTTTTTCATTTGACAAAATACCGGTGTATCATATTCTGCTAGCTTCTTTGGGATTTTCCATAGTGGCAGTCTGTTTCTGTGGCTGTTCGCGTGCACGCTATTAATCTGTCGGACGTCTCCGTACAGATCTGAACCTTCACCCAGGACAGACGGGAAGGACGCTTACTCAAACGCCTTAAGGACCACTCAGCCCTTCTCACTCTCTGTGATTTTAGTTTCTCAACATAAACAAATCAAACCACAAGGACAACTCTGCCCTTTTCACTGCCAACGTGATTTTAGTTTCTCAACATAAACAAATCAAACCACGTTGCAATCGCCACAGAATCAGACCTCCCCTATGGTTTATCCCTTAGTTTCCCAAATCTTAATTTAACCAAATTAACATTAAAATTCCCAGAATTTTTTAAGTTTGTCTCTTACCAGAGTTGTCCCGTTGCCACCTCGGGTTCTTTTTCTCTTATTCCAGTGGTCGGGCCCTCCAGAACCCCTAGAGCAGCCGGCCCTTCTCCCTTAATCAGACGAGGTAAGGCTGTGACTCTAAAGTCCAGGATGATCAGTCACCGTCGGCTCTCAGGGTTCCGGAAGGCACATCCAAGGAATCCAACTTCCTGACACCAAATTGTTGCGGCAAAATAACGTTAACTCCGTTGCATTTCTGAATAAGAGACAAACCTTAGCCAATTGCGTCTTTATAAAGATTTAATTCTTGCAAGAATGAGTCCACAGTCAATACAACCAGATAATGCCTGCATCGAGTGTGAACTGACTAGAACAAAGAAAAGTCAGCTCTTATAACCCCAATGTTTAAGCAACCCCAGTATTTTCCACAGAGTAATGAGCAGAGACACAATATGTAAATGGTCCCTTCCCTTGGAGCTAATATAATTTAAATGATCCGACACCCTTTGTCGGGAAAGCTCCCACTTTTGATGTCCCACCGTTACCCCCTTGCTTCAGCAGCAGCTGTGTCTGAACAGCTGAAAAAGGTGTTTCACAAACAGACATTGACTTCTGAATGAACTCAAACATAAATCTTCTTCTATGATTAAATTTTTCCTCCACAGGTTTAACCAATGAGAGAGAGAAAGAGAGAATACATCATATAGCTCATGGTATAGAAATGTGATACATATAGAAAAACAAGTCTAAAAATGCTAATCTCCTGGTCAGACATCCAGACCCTCCTTGAGATCCTGAAGACATCGTAATAGAAAAGCAGGGACCATATTCCTAACTTCCAGTCATTCCACCAGCACCTGTTCTTTATATGGAAAGGTCTCAGTAGATAAAGTAAACCATAGAGAGACAAGAGGCCCTCTGTGCACTTCTCTTCCATGCTGAGACCAACATCACATCTATCAGTTATTTTGTCATTCAACATTGGAGACTGATAGCATATATAGCCCCCAAAAAAAAAAAAAGATGGTGGTGAGAACACATCGCGATGCTCTGTGTCTCTCAAGATTTTAGAAATTAATGGTAATATGCTTGTTTATCTCAAGAATTTTCAATAAAAATAGTTTAGCGTACATATCCTACACCTGACAGGAACTTTTGGACGTTGGTTCCAGCAACTCTGACATTTATCAGCGTAATTTTAGCTGAACCACTTCTATGGCCGCTTTGATAGGATCAACAAGATGATCAAATAAGAAATGTTGGAAAGAATGTTGCACAACACCGCGCAGGTGACCGAGTCATTGAGTCGATTCATTCAAACAGCTGATTCATTCAAGAATGAGGCAGTCATTTAGAACAGGTCATTTGAATCTTTGAAACGCTGAATCGTTCAGTAACACACACTGTTTCTGTGAGATTCGTTTTAGTTCTGCTGTGATCTTTGTTTGGAACTATTTTCGCTGCTGAATTTTTAATTTTGATAGTATTCAGGAAAACAGCACTCTTGGTCGTGTGATGTTGCGACTGTATCGTGAGTTATAAATATAAAACAAAACTCCACATTTCGATTTTTTTTTTTTTTTACCGCAGGATGTTAACTGGGTCTGTCTGTCTACGTTGCACACATTTGTTGTGATTTTTCCTGGAGAGGCTGCGCGAGCGTCAACAGCTCAACCTTGTTACGTCAGTTCATTGCGTTATATAGCCTATTATCATCCACTTTCAATCGCCAAATACACTAAATTAATGTAGAATCATTATTACATATTAGTGATTCCCTAGTTATATATGCATACAAAATGTTGTGTTGGATGTGATTAATCGTCATTGGTTGATTTGAAGGCACTAATAAACATACATAAGCACACATGCATGAAAATTTATTATTTTAATGCTGGTTCACAACTGTCCTGTGACATCATATACATATATATATATATATATATATATATATATATATATATATATATATATATATATATATATATATATATATATATATATATATATATATATATATATATATATATACAGGTCCTTCTCAAAAAATTAGCATATCATGAAAAGGTTCTCTAAACGAGCTATTAACCTAATCATCTGAATCAACTAATTAACTCTAAACACCTGCAAAAGATTCCTGAGGCTTTTAAAAACTCCCAGCCTGGTTCATTACTCAAAACCGCAATCATGGGTAAGACTGCCGACCTGACTGCTGTCCAGAAGGCCATCATTGACACCCTCAAGCGAGAGGGTAAGACACAGAAAGACATTTCTGAACCAATAGGCTGTTCCCAGAGTGCTGTATCAAGGCACCTCAGTGGGAAGTCTGTGGGAAGGAAAAAAGTGTGGCAAAAAACGCTGCACAACAAGAAGAGGTGACCGGACCCTGAGGAAGATTGTGGAGAAGGACCGATTCCAGACCTTGGGGGACCTGTGGAAGCAGTGGACTGAGTCTGGAGTAGAAACATCCAGAGCCACCGTGCACAGGCGTGTGCAGGAAATGGGCTACAGGTGCCGCATTCCCCCAGGTCAAGCCACTTTTGAACCAGAAACAGCGGCAGAAGCGCCTGACCTGGGCTACAGAGAAGCAGCACTGGACTATTTCTCAGTGGTCCAAAGTACTTTTTTCAGATGAAAGCAAATTTTGCATGTCATTCGGAAATCAAGGTGCCAGAGTGTGGAGGAAGACTGGGGAGAAGGAAATGCCAAAATGCCTGAAGTCCAGTGTCAAGTACCCACAGTCAGTGATGGTCTGGGGTGACATGTCAGCTGCTGGTGTTGGTCCACTGTGTTTTATCAAGGGCAGGGTCAATGCAGCTAGCTATCAGGAGATTTTGGAGCACTTCATGCTTCCATCTGCTGAAAAGCTTTATGGAGATGAAGATTTAGTTTTTCAGCACGACCTGGCACCTGCTCACAGTGCCAAAACCACTGGTAAATGCTTTACTGACCATGGTATTACTGTGCTCAATTGGCCTGCCAACTCTCCTGACCTGAACCCCATAGAGAATCTGTGGGATATTGTGAAGCAAAAGTTGAGAGACGCAAGACCCAACACTCTGGATGAGCTTAAGGCCGCTATCGAAGCATCCTGGGCCTCATAACACCTCAGCAGAGCCACAGGCTGATCGCCTCCATGCCACGCCGCATTGAAGCAGTCATTTCTGCAAAAGGATTCCCCACCAAGTATTGAGTGCATAACTGAACATAATTATTTGAAGGTTGACTTTTTTTGTATTAAAAAACTTTTCTTTTATTGGTCGGATGAAATATGCTAATTTTTTGAGATAGGAGTTTTGGGTTTTCATGAGCTGTATGCCAAAATCATCAGTATTAAAACAATAAAAGACCTGAAATATTTCAGTTGGTGTGCAATGAATCTAAAATATATGAAATTTTAATTTTATCATTACATTATGGAAAATAATGAACTTTTATCACAATATGCTATTTTTTTGAGAAGGACCTGTGTGTGTGTGTGTGTATATGTATATATATATATATATATATATAAAGACTGGTTAGGCTGGATAAATGTTTTTCGCACACTTGTAACTTTTCGTTTATTACAAATGTATCCAGCAAGCATGCAAGGTCAATTGCAATAACAATAAAACAAGTCACTCATAAGAGATGCAAACTTGTTAGGTCACTGTCCCTTAAACTGAGTTTTGTAATTTGGTATGTGCACATGGCTGTGGTCCAAGCTGGTATTGAAGGTATTGTCCTGGTACATCCCGCACAATCCGAGGTGCTGTGAGAACGTCTGGGATATGGGGTGATAGGAACAGGGCGAGGATTCAAACGTCGCTGATCGAGCTCCGTAGTCGCTGGATGTGGTTTTAAACATCAGGTTCTGGGATCTAGCCGTTGCTGGATCTTCAGCTGACGACTGATGTCCTGGTTTGTGCATGCAGGTGAAGACGGGATTTCCAGGATTAGCGCATGGATTTGACATTATGACTGCAGACTAAAAGCAGAGACATAAAAGATGAAATTACAATTAAAACGACTCCTCAGTAAAATAGGCGGTTAATCCATACTTAATTTAATTTCCTTAGTTTTGCTGTTATTTAAAATATGACTTTTAAGAAGATTTGTGGCATACAATTGCCCCTAGGTTTTGGGACACTGATCAATGCTGTTTTAAATGTGCTCAAAAAATGTTGATTGATTGAAGATATTGAATGCAATTACCAGTGGTAATTTAACCAGAATTTATAAATACAGATAATATAACCCTCTAATCTTCCAATAAATGATCTCTCTATTTATTATTATTTTAAAATTAATTGTACGTACTATTTATCATTTGGACATGCAGTTAATCTTTTTTAATATTTTATGCATTATTCAGAATGTATTCTATCTAGCGCTATTCCAATATTACATAACAACGAAAAAGTATTTTAAAGTGTAAATAAGCTTACCAGTTTTACAGCGAGAGTGCACGTTCAAGCGCCTGTGTTGATGTTTCGTCTCTATGGCGATGACCGGTTACGTCAACGGCGTTCAAGTAGGGCTCGCTCACGGCGTTAGCGCATTAATAAAAAGGTGTAAAAACTAATATTTCATCCAACAATTATCTAGATTTGTTATGAAATGACATGTAAACGCCAGAATCGCCAAAAACAGATTAAACTAATAAGCAACAACAGAAACAGATACTTAAAAAAATTCACTCACAGCATACGTTAGCCCTGTGCCGAGAGGGTGATCATGGGAAATGTAGTTTTTAGAGTTCAAGAATGATAAGACACTAAAGAGGGGATGGTTCCGTGTAAACTACAACTCCCATAGCATCTTACTCTCTGATATGTATTTTTGTACTTACGGTGAAAAATACATTTTACAAAGTTGAAGGCTTTATTTTTATTCAACCAGAGTAAAATTACCACAATTTAATTCAATACTCAATAATTTAAAACTCAAAAAAGTAGGCTACTGTAACGAAAGCATTTGTCCTTTCCACCTCTGGCTATTTTAGACAAAATCTGGAAAAACTGAAACCGTAGATGATAAATTATATAGGGTAACATGGGGTAGATACTCCCTTAACAACAATTTACTTTTAAATTGTAATTTAGATATATGTAGCATGTGCAGGATGATGATGCATCGGCCATTGTTATTAAAGGAAATAAATAGAAACATGCTAATTTAGTTGTTGTAGAACAAAATGTAAAATATTAAAAGGGGGTAAACTTTTTATGACCACATTGAGAGTAAAAAAAGACAATTGCTCCCAAATCAGACAATTAATGCTGTGATTAGTAGCCTAATTATTTATCATTTGCATAGTTAATTAGTCCTTAATTATGATAATCTAATAGGCTAAGGAACTCAGTGGTTCCTTATCTAATAGGCTAAGGAACTCAGTGGATCTCAGTGGTAAATTTGATATTAGATACGGATTAGTTAAGCTTGTTTCCATATTATTTAATAGTAGTAGCTGAACTGTTTTAGTAATACTTATGTGTTCTGCATAGTTGCCTATTAATGACGGATCATTATTCTAAAGTGTTACAGACAGTTTTTGTTTGCTATTACTCCGAGGCTATGAAAACACTGTAAGCAGCAATACATCATATTATATCATTTATAGCTGCAAGTCAACTTTTTGCAGAGGAATAGCATTTACCTCTAGAAGGTAAATATGGTGTGTCAAACTCACTTTTTGTGTGTGACAATGCCAAAACAGATACAAGAGGGGCAGATAAAATAAACCACACACACAAAATATTTTACCTCATAGCAAACATTTCATAATTTTATTGCATTGGTAGGAAAATGCTTACACTCATCTTGGATGAGTAACAATAAAAAGAACGGACTAGATGCCTTTAAGCACAGAATAATTGAGAGAAAAAAAGAAAATTCAATATTAAGTCTAACAAATGTTTTTTTTTTTTTTTGCTCTCTGTATCAAAGCAATTATAAAAATAAAACTTTAACCATACTGCTTCAGAATATGAAGAAGAGTTTCAAACTTCTTTAAATTCATGACTAATAGTAAGCAAGCAAGTCAGAGCAAGCAGGTAAATGTGCTGTATTGCATTCAATACAACAGAGTCAATCTGTGCAAAATCAGAGCACAGCATCTACAGGTCTGTGCATAGTCATGCTGAAAATGTCCACGCTTCACATGCTAAAGAAAAACATCACAGTAATTAAAATTAAGTGAAACCCCATAGTGCTTTGACTTTTACCAACATAGTATGTACAGACTACACAGACCCAGACAGTGACATAGTGTTGGCCAAGATCCGGCCCACATCTGGTACCAGATGTTGGGCAGATCTGGGCCGACACTATATTACAATCTGGGATACAAATAACAATATGCAGGAAGACTGAATAAAAAGAGAAGCCCCTTCATGACTTTGTCGTACTACGTAGTTTAAAAAAAGAACAAATAGATGACAACGACAAAAATGTCTCCAAGAAATGTTCCAGTTCAATTATTCACCAATATTTTTTTTTCACCTTGAGACAACACACATTTTGAACAATACATTTTTTCAAGCATGACAGGGATCACATGTATATAAAATAATTAGTTTGATAACAGCAGGGCTAGCACATGTAGGAGACCATGTTGTATGGTATATGTACACAGTTCTGGAAGTGTCCTGCTACATGAAACACAGTACATGCAAAGTCTAAAACAGTAGGTGAGATGCAAGGTCAGAGCCTAAGCAGGAAGAAGACCTCGGGTTCTGATGGGTTGGAGAAGTCCGGAGGGAGTACAGAATCGTCATTATAGTAGCGATCTCTGTATCCGTAGCGTTGCGAGGTGCAGGCTCCTTCGGGCAAGCCTCGGTCCTCGGGACCCAGCTGGTCCAGGTAACCAGCGATATAAGAGCCTGTAGAGTGCCTACTTGGTGGAGGATTTTGGGAGGAGACTGGCTTATTGCGGAGTACTACCTCCATGGCTCCTTGGTGTTTGGATGCCTCTTGCTGTCTCTCACGTGCACGATTGGCTATATGACGTACACGACTTTGACTGCGGGACGACAGTCGCCTTGACAGAAATGGGGGAGGGTCTTCGTGATCTTCGGCAGAACTCTGAGAAACCAGAGGGAGCACTGAAAGAGGTTTCGTGGTGGGTTGAGAACAAGAGAGGAGGGGACGTGTATAATCTTCATGTTCTAACGTCACAAGCTTGCGAAGCTGCTCGGTTAAGGGATCGGCGGACTTTGGACGACCGGACAACCCACACATCCGTCTTTGGTCTTGCATTGCAGGGGTTACAAAACTTCGGCTGATTGACTTGTACTTGCTCTGGAAGTTGCATGAAATGTCCTCGGAGGTCAGGTCTCCCAGGCTCTTGGACTTGGAAGAAGAAGCTGGGGAGAGTCCGTTGCACATCTGAGCAGGAGGTACGGCCTGACTGTGTGGAGTTGGCTCTTGCAATTCATCTGAAATCATGTCGTAGTCTGAAACAGGTGTGTACAAGTCCCTCTCTAACAACGTATGGCAGACTTGAGTCTTTGCAAGACTTTCTGAGGACAAAGGGCTTTTGTTTAAACGCTCTTCCCTGCTGACAAATCTGTTTTGGACTCTTGTATCCTGGGGTCTCACCTCTGTGGTATCTATTCTGTGACTTCTCCCGGTCTCGTTATAACAGGTAAACTTCTTTGGCTGGGATTTGCCAGTAAGGTAGGTGCTAGAGAACTGGTAGTGTCTGTGAAAGGGTGAGGTGTTTGTGGAGTATGAGTGAATAGGAGAGGGATGGTATGAGGGTTTGTACAGATGGTGATAGGCAGAGGTCTGGTTTAACCCTTGAACACTTCTGAAATCTCGAAGCGGACTCGAAGGGGTCAGCGTGTTGTCTAAAGGATCCTCATCCACATTGATCTCAACCTCCATCAGACTGCTGCTTACGGAGTCCTGGCACAGCAAGAAGCGATCTGAGGCTGTGCTGTTAAATGAGGTTTCTCTGTAACCTTCAAATTCAAAGTTCCTGAAGGAACCAGTGGAATGGCTGTGTGTTTGCTTTAGATTTCCACGCGGGGACCATTCTAGAGGCATCTTGCGTCCCACGGGAGACTCAACAAAGTCGTTGTTTTTAGATACAGGAGAAAGCACCTCCTCATCCAAGATGGTAAAGAATTCAGGTTCGGTCGTTTCAGGACTGGAAGGTCTCACGGCTAGCTCTGAGGTGCGCACCGATTTTTGGATGACTTTTAGTGGAGTGCTGGAGAGCTCGTTGTTGAGATGCGGGATGTCAGATGGGGGAAGAGAGTATTTCGGAGGTTGTGAGTTGGATAGAAGTAGGGTGCTCTGCTCGGAAGTGAGCTCAAGTTGGCCAATCAGAGCAGATATGGACCCACAGGTGTCATACTCGTTATCAAGCGATACAGCGTCAATGAGGCGAGAGAGAGCACTGTCCTGAAGGGACACTTGACTCTTCTGGTCTTGCAGATCCATTCTAGGAGGGTGCGATTTGGTGAAGGTACCTGAAGAAGAGGAAGAGGAGGAGGTTGTGGAATACGTGGCTGCCTTGGGTGTTAGAATGTTCTTTTTAGGAGCTTCCAACCCACTAAATTCTCTTTGACTTCCTTCACTCGGTGGGCTACCACCATTATAAAGTCGATCTGAAGGACTTGACCAGCGGTCTGTTGGCCCTTTGGAAGAACATTTATCTGTTTCAGTCTGGGTGAGACCACCTCTTCTTGGTGAATGATCTTGGTGAGAATCACTCAGACCTTCCCTACTGCCCACAATGACCAGGTAAGGAGTTTCTTTTGTATCTTTGGGCTCAGTGTTACAGTCTAAAATGTGTAGTACATCAGGTTCTTTGAGGGCAGACGTTTCAAAGAGGAGATCCACTGAGATGGATCTGGGTTTCTCATGGAAGAAAGAATCTGTGGAAGACATTTTACATGAGATGATTATCAGTAATGATAAAAAACAACAACAAAAACACCCTCACAGATCAAACTCCAACACGCCACTCTGTACACAGGACAAATGAAATGTACCACCAAGTACGACTGTGAGAAGGAAGTTTGACAATGGCACTGTGTAGGTGCATGGGGAACATCCAGTTATTTGATTTTCTCCAAAAGCTTTGATGGATTACTTTTCGTATGAAACAAGACAAAGTTGTTCAAAAACATTGGTGCAATGGCTTGGAAACTGGAATGTTTTGGGGTGAGTCGACCTGAGTATGGCTTGTGGATTACCTGTAAGGGTTTTCCTAGTCAGTTTTCTACTATAGAGAAGCACAACAGTAAAGACAGAACAAGACAAAGGCAAGTTAAGGTATTAAAGAAAGAAAAGCCTACAAGTCTGAATACTTCAAAGGGACCAGTAGAAGAACTAAATGCAATACTTAAAGGGATAGTTCACCCAAAAATGTCTTTTTTATCATGAATATCTCAAGAAAGGGAATCATAGGCCCTGTTTACACCTGGTATTAAGATGTGTTTGGGTCGATAAAACATTTTGAGCTTGTCCACTTTTGACCACTTCCAGAGGCAGTCAAAAAACGCATTTGACCGGATTGCTTTCGTAGTTTAGATGCTCATGTGGTCAAATATACATGAACAGCCACTAAACGACCATCTACTCTCCGCCTACCAGGGCTGTAACCATGTCTTAGACATTGGGGGGACCACTTTTTTCTCTTTTTTTTTCTTTTTTTTTGCTTGGTCTTATTGGTTTATTTAAACTGTTAACATGCAACGGCCTGTCGGCGTAGGGGCGTGTCTGTACTTTTATGACCTATAACAAATATTCAATCGACTATCATCAAATATGCATCATTTGAAAGCTAAAACACTCAAGTATCATGTTCTGAACTTGTTTTTGCAATCAGTACACCGGAGAGGAAAGGGTTAAATTAAATGTCGAAGGACCGAAATAAACGCAGTACTTATCTTTCATCTCCTATGGTTCGGTTCAGATCAGTTCAAATTAATCCAAGAAACACCAGCATACATTTCAGTGTAAAAAAACAAAAACCCAAAGATCATCCTTTGTTTACATGAGCATTTAGAGTTCGAGTAATCAATCATGTCCATTTTCAATGAAATATCGATTCTAATCCGTATTCCAGTGTTTAAGAGCTGCAGACATTTTTATTTATATGTCGTTTTCAGAAAATGAGGGCCGTAGGTTAAGAGGTTAAAGGAATTAAATTATTAAAGTATTAAAAGGGATTTAAGGAAATAAAGAAAAAAATAAGAAGGGTAAAAGTTCTAGTTCTATTGTAGTTATGAAGTAAACTATTTATATATATATGCACATGCACACTCACTGTTATTTTCGTCTGTCTAATATGTAAAAAAATTCAAAAATTTTCTTGTCACATCAAATTCAGTTATGATTTACATAAATAATGTCATATTTTCAATAAAAAATTGTGAAATTTCAATAAAAATAGTGCAGTCAAGTAGTCCAGGCACTCAATAGGATGCAAAAGTTGGAGGACCAACACCCTGATGAAGGCCAATGGGCCGATACGCATTGGTGTTTTAATGTTTTAGCCCTACTAATAAAGGCCTTTCAACTCTTGCATCCTATTGAGTGCCTGGACTTTTTTTGGATTTTTTTCCAAATTCTTTTTCAACAATTAACCCTTCCAAGAGCACCAGAGGATACAAGGGATTCCAGCAGCGCTCCAGTTCTCTTTTGTCTAAAAATGTCAAGTAGTTATCACTTGATATTAGTGTTAGTCGCTGAACGTTTTTATTGTAAAACAATTGTCAAATATTAAATGTTCAGCTACTTACATCTTATAACACTCTTTCACTGCTATAACTAAAGTGTTGCATTAATTTGCATTAACAGTAAGCCCCGCCTTCTTTGATTTGACTTTGGCCAATGACTTTGGCCATTTCTAATTATTTGGGGGACTTGTCCCCCTCAATGTCTATGGTGGTTAAGACCTGCCGCTGACTGACCAATTGCGTAAACATTATGAGAAGTTTAGTTGCAAGACAAAAAACGTACCAGGCACAATGTTCTCACACCATTCCTGATTTCTAACACTCACTCCCAGTGTTCGGCTGTTCTTGCTGCTCTCAGAGCAATATGTTTTTCCGTCGTCTCCGGGTGACGTCTCATGAGATTATTTCATCCATTAGATCGAAAGATCTGAAAAAGCCCATACATTTACCTGTCCATAGACCCTCCCCTCAAAGAAATCAGGTCAGAAGTGGTCGAAAGTGGACAAAAGAGACCGATTAAAACACCCTCGTCTACTTGTGATCCGATCTACGAAACCGCATCCTAATACCAGGTGTAAAGGGGTCATACAGGGATGAAATGCAGATGAGTAGAGTTACATTTTTTGTTGAACGATCCCTTTAAAAGAACTGCGAAACAATAGAGAGCATGTGAAAAGTTGACATAAACAGTGAAATTATTAGGAGAAGTTAAATAATAGATAAATACAGAAAATGTGCAGTTTTATTCTCTGAGAGGATAGTGGATGCTTATCACAAAGGTGCTGTAGTGTTAATGATTCGAAGAACAGGCAACTGTCAACATCCACTCTAATTATGCCTTATAGCTATAATGATACTAATAACAATATAATTCATGCATTGTGTAACATTTCATTCTGATTCATTATGACACAGTTCCTTAGGGAATTATATAAGCAACTGACCAATGATTGTGTCAACTCCAGGATCAGGCCCCTCCCTCTCCGGGGTGGACAGGTTAAGGTGACTGTGTAGGAGCTTATCCAGGGGCATGGATGCGGGGCGGTGCTGAAGAGCTTTTCTGTTCCCCATTCTCCTATCTACATGAGTGGATGTAGAGTCCCCAATGCTGTGCTTTCTGTCATACGTAGCTTCAGCCAATGGCATCTTGGTCTTTTTGCGGCCCTTGGCAGGGGCGCTGGCAGTCCTCCGGAGGAGATGGTCGGTTATGGATCGTTTACGAGGTGGAACTCCGATATTTGTGTCCACTGAGGACTTGGAACTTCTGTTAAATAAGCCTCTGAAACCCCGCAGCTGACGACCCTGAGAAACCGACAGGGATATAGGGAGAATTCAGAAGATGATATGCATCCAAGCAGTTTAGGACTCAGCTAAAATTGTATGTATACACTCTAAAAAATAATGGGTCAATTAAGGTATAAAAAACATTTCTAGAGTGTGAGAATGATTAATGCAGTATCATTTTTTGATTTGTGCAAAAGGGCAAAAATGTGTGTTCCCAACTTATATGTATGAATTTTTTATATTAACATGATTTTATGGTTATTTATTGGTACTGGTGGTAACATGATTCCTATTGTCTCTAGTAAAAATAACCATAATAATTAATTCATGTTTACTCATATTTATAAAAGTTGATCATATATATTTTAGTAATTACAAATTATATTTCTTAATTTCTGCAAAATTAAGGAGAGGAAGTTGTTGTTGCAAAACCTACAAACGTGATATATCTGAAAATCCTTCTTTATGATGAACCATATAAATGAACCATTTATATGCATAGTATCACTCAAACAGACACACCCACAGACAAACACATGCACACACACACACACACACACACACACACACACACACACACACACACACACACACACACACACACACACACACACGTACACACAAACATACACATACAAACATGCATGCACCGCACACACACAAACACCCTTGCAAACACAGACGTACAAATGCACGCATGCACACACATTCACAAATACACACACACATGAAAGCACAGATGTACACATGCACGCACACATATACACAAACACATGTACACACACACACAGGCACGCACACGCGTTCACACAAATACACACACTTGAAAACACAGATGTACAAACGCACGCACACACAAACACACACGTACAAATGCACGCACACACAAACGTGCACACACACGTACACACAAACACACACACTTGCAAACACACAGATGTACACATGCATGCGCACACATACATACACACACACACACACAGACATATTCACATTGTTGCTGGGTCCCAGGTTAAATCAAACCATAATCAGAGACAATAACAATACATACATGCAATGTCACATGTTCATTTCAAACAGTCAACACCATAATAATCACACAATGACAATCTTTGACAGACTTCAGTGACAAGACTGGCACTTCTGCTCCTGTGCAAACCACTGCATTACTGACTACATCCAACAGATGGCAGCATATTCCTTTGAAAGATTTAACCAGCTCTCATTTTTCAAGCCTTCAAAATGTTACTATTTTACTGGAAGCAACAGTAAATCCAGCTTTAAAACCAAAGACAAACTGACCAAAAAAATATTACAAGACAAATGGACAAAACGAACTGTATAAGACGTTTACAACAGCTTAGTGTTTACTAGGCAAGAGCAGGATGTCACATTGACACATTAGTAGACGCTCATGCAGTTATCATGCAGTGCACTACATAGCCAGGGTACCTTATTAGCTCCTAGCAAGTGCATTATGGTATAGCTCGGGTTGAGGACTAAAGGACTCCACTGGAAAGTAAAAAGGTAGGAGGAACTTCAATAAGATGTCAATGGGGGGAAATATCAATATAGATATTTTACTAGTTCAGATCCTTTTGAAATGGAAATGAGAACCAAATGTCACGTTTGTTTACACGGCAGTAGAAATGGACAGAAGCAACAGCTCGCACAACAGATTATGATAACCAGCTGAGCTTTTTTACACCTTATAATTGAACCAAAAGACCACCCCTGGTGCTTTAGCTATCAATATGAACTAATCGAGTTATTACATGTATGAAGAAATAGTGTTGAATTTAAAAAGGTAACATGCCCAGTGGAAATGGCTGTGGATCTTTATCAAACTCTGTTCAGATGTCAGTGTCGTCATGAGCTCACCTTCCCATAGATGTCATGCACTGTGATATGGACAAAAATGGATGCCTCTGTCATTCCCTCCAAATAAACGTGTCTATATCCTGTGGGAGTGGGAAAGAGGAGCAATGATTGAAAATGGGATGGAAGAAAGGCATTTGTGAGAATGTTTAGAGAGTGAATAAGCAGGAAGACATGATGGCATCAGTATTTTCCCGCTTTAGCACAGAAGCATGTCTTTCATTGGCCGTTATGTTTGTGTCCAACGGCAGCCGCTCAGGCCTCCATTACTCTAATGACACGGCTCACATGACACCAGGACCTGCTGCTATCACTCACACTTTTCATGCTATTTACTAATGACCCTGAGTTCTTGATCTCAGTCTCCTCATGGTCTTTCTTGTCTTTTTAATCTGCTTATATTAGTGATTTAATAAACTGATAATGTGACTGCTGTTCTCACACACACTTAACGTTTACATAGTTGTTTATTAAAGGGCTACTGAAGTGCCTTGAAACGCACAGTGTTATTCAATGTGTTGACAATGGAAGACAGGGCGGGACTTATCAAGCAGCTCCTCCCCTTTTTTTAAACAGCCAATAGTGTTTTGTTTATATCCCATCTCAGAGCCGTTGCGTGCGGTAAAGCCACAGTTTCCTCCTAATCTCCTCAATTTTGCTTTAAAATATCATTCTGTGAGGTCCGATAAGTTTTCTGGTCTGTGGCGACTCGATCACATGATCCGCTCTGAGCTGTCTTGTCCCTGGACCGGAGCAGTGGCGGTTCACTGACACTAACATGAAATCAGACTTCATTCGCCCCAATGGAAAGAATATTTGCACGCACTGTCTGATTGTTCCCTATCCCCTATATAGTGCACTGTCTGATTGTTCCCTATCCCCTATATAGTGCACTGTCTGATCGTTCTCTATCCCCTATATAGTGCACTGTCTGTTTGTTCCCTATCCCCTATATAGTGCACTCTGTTCGTTTCCTATCCCCTATATAGTGCACTGTCTGATCGTTCCCTATCCTTATATAGTGCACTGTCTGATCGTTCCCTATCCCCTATATAGTGCACTGTCTGATTGTTCCCTATCCCCTATATAGTGCACTGTCTGATTGTTCCCTATCCCCTATATAGTGCACTGTCTGATCGTTCTCTATCCCCTATATAGTGCACTGTCTGTTTGTTCCCTATCCCCTATATAGTGCACTCTGTTCGTTCCCTATCCCCTATATTGTGCAGTGTCTGATCGTTCCCTATCCTTATATAGTGCACTGTCTGATCGTTCCCTATCCCCTATATAGTGCACTGTCTGTTTGTTCCCTATCCCCTATATAGTGCACTCTGTTCGTTCCCTATCCCCTATATAGTGCACTGTCTGATCGTTCCCTATCCTTATATAGTGCACTGTCTGTTTGTTCCCTATCCCCTATATAGTGCACTGTCTGATCGTTCCCTATCCCCTATATAGTGCACTGTCTGATTGTTCCCTATCCCCTAAATAGTGCACTGTCTGGTCGTTCCCTATCCCCTTTATAGTGCACTGTCTGTTTGTTCCCTATCCCCTATATAGTGCACTGTCTGTTCATTCCCTATCCCCCATATAGTGCACTGTCTGTTCATTCCCTATCCCCTATATAGTGCACTGTCTGTTGGTTCCCTATCCCTATATAGTGCACTGTCTGTTACGTTTCTCTATCCTCTATATAGTGCACTGTCTGTTTTGTTCCCTATCCCTATATAGTGCACTGTCTGTTCGTTTCTCTATCCCTATATAGTGCACTGTCTGTTTGTTCCCTATCCCCTATATAGTGCACTGTCTGATCGTTTCCCTATCCCTATATAGTGCACTGTCTGTTGGTTCCCTATCCCTATATAGTGCACTGTCTGTTCGTTCTCTATCCCTATATAGTGCACTGTCTGTTTGTTCCCTATCCCTATATAGTGCACTGTCTGTTCATTCCCTATCCCCTATATAGTGCACTGTCTGTTGGTTCCCTATCCCCTATATAGTGCACTGTCTGTTCGTTCTCTATCCCCTATATAGTGCACTGTCTGTTTGTTCCCTATCCCCTATATAGTGCACTGTCTGTTGGTTCCCTATCCCTATATAGTGCACTGTCTGTTCGTTCTCTATCCCCTATATAGTGCACTGTCTGTTTGTTCCCTATCCCTATATAGTGCACTGTCTGTTCGTTCCCTATCCCTATATAGTGCACTGTCTGTTTGTTCCCTATCCCCTATATAGTGCACTGTCTGTTCGTTCTCTATCCCCTATATAGTGCACTGTCTGTTTGTTCCCTATCCCCTATATAGTGCACTGTCTGTTGGTTCCCTATCCCCTATATAGTGCACTGTCTGTTCGTTCTCTATCCCCTATATAGTGCACTGTCTGTTTGTTCCCTATCCCCTATATAGTGCACTGTCTGTTTGTTCCCTATCCCTATATAGTGCACTGTCTGTTCGTTCTCTATCCCCTTTATAGTGCACTGTCTGTTTGTTCCCTATCCCTATATAGTGCACTGTCTGTTTGTTCCCTATCCCCTATATAGTGCACTGTCTGTTTGTTCCCTATCCCCTATATAGTGCACTGTCTGTTGGTTCCCTATCCCCTATATAGTGCACTGTCTGTTCGTTCTCTATCCCCTTTATAGTGCACTGTCTGTTTGTTCCCTATCCCCTATATAGTGCACTGTCTGTTCGTTCCCTATCCGCTATATAGTGCACTGTCTGATCGTTCCCTATCCCCTATATAGTGCACTATGTGCCATGTAGAAAACAGTAAATGTGTGAATGAGTGAGCGATTTCAGCATCAGTGTCTGTTTATAATGAAGGGGGCGGGGCTTCAGATCCTAGAAAGCATTTGATTGGACAGAAAAACTGATGAGTAGCTGAAATGCAGAGTGATGTCATCAAAATCATTGATTCCTATTGGTGGAAGTGAGAGACTGTACGTTTTTAACGCTTATATCTTCTAAATGTGAATTTTGTCATTGTTGTGGAGCGCACTAGCTTATAGATAACAGTAACATATTCATAGTAAAAGCCAAAAAACGTACAATTACTAAACTAAAACTTTAAAATATGAAACTGTGGCAGGACCGATTAGACCATGGCTGGCTGCCATAGTCTAGGTAATTAATGGGGAAACACTGCATTATGTATAATTAACTCACTAAATAATTCATTAAAATGCAGCAGTGATGGGAAACTGAGGCTTTCTGAAGCGTTTAAAGCTGCCATCAAATTGTGCCAGAAAATGGTTCATTACTCGAAGCTTTTCAACACGGTGCACAGTAATGACATCTTGTGGTGAAAAATCTGCCTTTGAGTCCCAGACGACCCAGACATTATTGAATTGTTTGTGCTACAAAGCCATACAAGGCGATAAAAGTTTCCCCACAGATCACATGGTAATAGCCAAACGAATCAGTGCTTCGCTTCTTTCGTTTTTTTGATACAAGCTTTGAAGCCTCGGTGTCGAACGCCCCATCACTGCATTTCATTGGTTTAAATCATTTACAATAATTCATATAACATGGAAATGCATTTCTACACAAACCACAACTAACAATTCAGCCACTAGCTAATTTAAACGTTAGTGTACTTGGTTATCAAGGAGACAACTGTGACAAATGTGGGCACAAAATGAAACAAATTTCAGTGAATTAATAAATACACTATTTTGTGTTCAATTTAAAGTGTCCAGGAAACACCCACATATAGAAGATCTCTTACCTGGCATGAGACTGCTGAAAGCCACGGTTCTCTGACCCACAAAATCCCGTCCGATGGGGTCGTGATCCCAGACCAGGAAGCGCACAAGAGCCACCTCAGGCATGTGGAGTGTGAAGGACAGCGTCTCTTCCCACACGGGGTTAAATCCTGCATTACCAATCACACCAAGAGTTAACAAAGGTTAACACCTCCTAAGCTCCACAAAACCCTGGACACGTGAAGCCTTACCATTATCATCCACAACCCTGGTCTGTTCTTTACAGCAATCAACCGGAAGACCAATAATCTCCACCTCAACGAAAGGATCAATGATCTGTGGATGAGTGCAGGAGCATCAGATATAGTCATTGAAGTCTATAGGAAATGTGCTATTAGGTGCATCTGCTCACCTCGCCACGGTCTCCCAGCATTGAGTCCGGAGGTTTGGGAAGCTGCTGTCCACTAATGATTTTTATCACCAGCTGTTTCTTGGGATTTGCAGGGAGCGGATCAGCATTCAGTGGGTTAAAGGCGCCTGGTGCAGATTTTCAGAGAACAGAGGTGCTTGACTGTAGTGACAGATCATAGCGGTTCTGTATTAACAGTACTTTGAATGCATTTGCGTACCTTTACACATCAGGCCAGGTTTGAGCACATATCCACTGCCTCCGTTCTCCATGAACTTGGCTCTGTTCAGCTGCATCATACGGCCCTCCGTCTGGTAGTTTAAAGCCACTGTGGGTTAAGCAAAACACAAGCCATCTTATTCCTTCTGTTTTTCTTTCTTTCCTATTAACTCTCCATCCTTCCTTCATTTATTCATTTTTATTCTAGGAAATAATTTCATGTATTTATTCATGTGTGTAAAGCTAAATAAACTGGATGGCTAACAAACTAAGAAGTTTCATCATGGGCTGGTAAACATTTTATTCAATAAACAATCAGGGAGCAGAACTCAGCTGCGGCTCCACAACTTCCAATTTACTCTTGTTTATTGGACCCTTATGATGGCTGACAGACAGACAGACACACACACACACACACACACGTTGTGTTTTCATGTTTTATAGGGACTTTCCATAGACATAATGGTTTTTATACTGTACAAACTGTATATTATATCCCCTACACTGCCCCTGCCCCTAAACCTACCCATCACACACACACACACACACACACACACACACACACACACACACACACACACACACACACACACACACACACACTTTAATGCTTCTTCATGGTCCTGGTTAATTTCTGATTCTCTTCCTTTGTTTTTAAGCAAGGATGATTGATCAAAAGTGACAGTGAAGACATTTATAAACTTACAAAAGATTTCAAATGCTGTTACTATTCTATTTTTTGAACTTCTATGCACCAAAAAATCCTAATAAAAGTATCGGTTTCCACAAAAATATGAAGCAGCACAACTGTTATCAACATTGGTGATAATAAGAATAGTTTTGAGCATCTAATCCTCATATTAGAGACACTGAAGCTTTGATCACAGGAATAAATTACACTGCACTATATATTCACATAGAAAACAGCTGATTTAAATTCTAAAAATATCCACAACTTTTACTGTATTTTTGATCAATAAATGCAGCTTTGTTGAGCAGAAGAGACTTCTTTATAATTCTTCATAATTCTTCTTTCACTCTGACTTTTGGACCCCATTGCACGTGTTTGTCACTCTTGTGAATAGTGCTTGTGTGTGCATGTGAAAAGAGCATATGTGCATTTTCTTAAATGACTTTGCACATGCAGAATTGCACGAGTGGACTAGCTTGTCAATTTGTCTGCACAACCAAGATGCAGATGACGTGCAGCAGGGAACTTACGGCTGCTAAAACACATTCTTGGCGATGGATAGTGGATAATTATATAATGTGTGACATAAACAACTGCCTCATTTTGGTCGTTTGAATGAATCGTTTGTATGAATGACTCAATGACTCAGTCATTAAGACGGTCACTAGTTTCATGTTTAAAAGTCGAATACCTCCACCAACATTTCACGTTAAATATTTAAAACAATTTCATAACATTATTTAATGCAGTTGTAATTTTTCAGTGTAAGTTATTTAATTTGATTGGTATCAGCCCTGTAGTGTCATGCAACACTGAGCAAATTAAAGAATTTAAAATGAAAGAGGAAAAAATGCCCATGATATTAGGATTGTAGTAATCATGTTGTGACTTATACAAAGTGTATATGATAATGTTAAGTCTAATTTACATATGCAAATATCTGAGTAACTCAGTTATTAATAATTAATTTCAGTGTTCTTACATGATTACAGGAGGCCCCACCTTTGAAACTATGCATGGGCCATAACAGAAAGCTTTTGCATGTATGCATGTTTGTATTTATGAGTGTCCATTTATTTGTGTCTTTCCTCACCTAGTTGGCAACCCACATTCCAGTACGTTTGAGGGTTAAAGTTGCTGGAGTCAATCCGGTAGGCAGAGGGATAGATCCGAGAGAGCTGTCGTTGGTTAAAAGTCAGGAAGCGCTCAGATCGATGGTGCACCAGGTGCTGAGCTCGTGTCTCACTGAATGACAGGACATTGAAGGGCGATCCTGAGAGAGATGTGACAAAGTCTGGGTTAAATGCATTCATATATATACAATATATACAGCGATCAGGCATAACATCCTAATATTGTGTTGGTCCCCCTTTTGCTGCAAAAACAGCCTTGGCCCGTTGAGACATGGACTCCACTAGACCCCTGAAGGAGTGCTGTGGTATCTGGCACCAAGATGTTAGCAGCAGATCCTTTAAGTCCTGTAAGTTGCGAGGTGGGGCCTCCATGGATCGGACTTGTTTGTTCAGCACATCCCACAGATGCTCGATTGGATTGAGATCTGGGGAATTTGGAGACCAAGTCAACAAATCAAATTTATTGTTGTGCTCCTCAAACCATTCCTGAAGCATTTGTGCTTTGTGTCAGGATGCATTATCCTGCTGGAAGAGCCACAGACACCAGGGAATACCGTTCCCATGAAAGGTGTACATGGTCTGCAACAATGCTTAGGTAGGTGGTACGTGTCAAAGTGACATCCACATGGATGGAGGACCCAAGGTTTCCCAGCAGAACATTGCCCAAAGCATCACACTGCCTCCGCCGGCTCGCCTTCTTCCCATAGTGCATCCTGGGGCCATGTGTTCCCCAGGTAAGCCACGCACACACACCCGGCCATCCACGTGTTGTAAAAGATCATCAGACCAGGCCACCTTCTTCCATTGCTCCGTGGTCCAGTTGTGATGCTCACGTGCCACTGTTGGTGCTTTCGGCGGGGTCAGGGGTCAGCATGGGCACCCTGACTGGTCAGCGGCTGTGCCGCCCCATACACAACAAACTGCGATTCACTGTGTATTCTGACCCCTTTCTATCAGAACCAGCATTAACTTCTTGAGCAGTTTGAGCTCCAGTAGCTCATCTGTTTGATCGGACCACACGAGCCAGCTTTCGCTCCCCTCGTGCATCAATGAGCCTGGGCCGCCCATGACCCTGTGGCCGGTTCTCCACTGTTCCTTCATTGGAGCACTTTTGATAGATCCTGACCACTGCAGACCGGGAACACCCCACGAGAGCTGCAGTTTTGGAGATGCTCTGACCCAGTCGTCTAGCTATCACAATTTGGCTCTTGTCAAACTCGCTCAAATCCTTACGCTTGCCCATTTTTCCTGCTTCTAACACATCAACTTTCACTTGCTGCCTAATATATCCCACCCACTTACAAGAGCCGTGATGAAGAGATCGTCAGTGTTATTCACTTCATCTGTCATAATGTTATGCCTGATCGGTGTATATTATACATATCAGCCTTGACAGTAGGGATCAATAATGTGTATATTAATTAGAGAAAACAGAAAGATTTCTTACCCTCATCTAAACATTCCTGAGAGGCCACAGAGTTGGTGAAGACCACCAGATCTGATAGATCTCTGCTCAGCTTTATCGTTTTCCTCCTCCTTCCACCTCTAAAGAAAGACACAACAAAATATCAGAAGTTTAAGAAACATCTCACTATTAGATGCAATGCTCCAGGTCAGATACACAATACAAAGATCAGAAATAATTTCCTTAATCAGTAAAATTCAAGCAAGCATTAAAATATTAATCAGCAAAATGGTTTTAAACCTTGATAATAATGATCATAAATGTTTCTTAAGCAGCAAATCCTCATTTTAGAATGATTTGTGAAGGGTCATGTGGAGGAATGATAATAAACTCAGCTTTGATCACAGGAATAAATTACACTTTACTATATATTCACATAGAAAACACTTATTTTATGCTGTAATAATATTTCACTGTTTTTACTCTTTTTTTCATTTATTTAAAAAAAATGTAGCTTCGGTGAGCATAAGCGACATCTTACAGAAACATTAAAGAATCATACAGATCCCAGATTTTTTGCTCTCAGATAAGATATAAACAAATGAAAATGTCCTCATAACAGTGAGAGGTTTGAGCTCAGCCTGTTAAATCAATTGCTGCAGACGTCTTGACTAAGAAATGAGGGAAAATTATAGATAAGAAAAGCCCCTTGCAGAGTGACGGTTTCATTACAAATGACTTTCCTCATGGTGTTGATGAAGCCCATTAAGCATCCAAACGAGGGCAAATCCTCATTAACATAAGACACTAACATCCCTTCATGACTGCCACATTATGGGGTGAATCTGTGAAACAGTTGTGCCATGTGCTGGTGATCATTTCAGTGTATTTCAATGTAAATCAACACAAACATGTCTCCTATGTAAATTAGGCTCATTATAAGTTATAGCAACTCCCAAAACTCAGCTCTATTTTCCAATTAAAGGCACAATATGTAACTTTTCGCTGCTGGAGGTCACTTATTCAAAACAAAGGCGTAGCTTCATGACACACTGACTTCGAGTTGTGTGTTGAGAGTGGTGTTATAACGCGATGCACGGACACGCTCTTGAATTTTTTATTCCCAAAATCTTACATATTGTGCCTTTAATTTGCTAATCTTTTTGCCATTTTGTGATTTTATGATTTTTTTTCTTCATTATGTGTCATTATGTACAACTGTTGATGTAACAATATATGATGTTGCGGTGCTAATGATGTATTCAGTCATTGAGCTTGATTGCTAATCAATGGTTCTCCGCAGTGATTGGTCATGTTATCATTTTAAATGTGATCGAGTTTGAACGGTATGATTTGTGTATGCCTGATGAAGGTCATGAGACCAAAACGTGGACTGTGAAGCTTTGGGGTGTTGATGGACTCGGTCGACTCCACCGGTGTTTGATCATCGCTCTGAATCTGATCCGGATGTAGTCTTTGACAGAAACATGATTTTCTCAGTATTTGGCTCAAAATTTAGCTCTTACCCACATTCAAGTGTTAATCAAAAATGCATGAAGCTGGAATAAACTTTAGTGTGTTTGTTTAAAAGAAGAGGATCGGTTCATTTTTTTAAATATATTGTACATTCAGATATTCCAGGGGCCATGAAAGTTTTGTGAAAATGATCAAAAGTG
>CM040918.1:3392460-3409960 GCA_023029165.1 Gobiocypris rarus
AAATGCATTCACCTTCAATATTTCTCTCAGAAATGATGATCGTGTTGGTAAATACTCCGTGTATCCTTAAATAATTTTTTTACAACACTGGTAAAGATTGTTTACATCTTTTTCTTCTAACGTTACTTAATCCAGCGCGCGTGCAGACAGGGTTGCCAAGTTTTCACAACAAAACCCGCCACCTACTCAAAACTAGCCCAAAACAAGCCCAATAGCTTTGCGGAAGGGGTTCTCCGGGAAAAAAATGGCTTTTAGGGGGTAAAATATGTGTTATTTTGGCAAGGTTGCCTGCTAAAATTGACATTCCTGGGTCTATATATCACATAATTGGGGTCGCTTCAACTCACGGACATGGAGAACAACCCGCGGGAAAAACACGGACTTGGCAACACAGTGCAGTTGAGTTCTATTGAGATTTGACAACTAACGTTACGCATCGCTCCGTTGCTCTGATTGGTTGTAGGTCTATCCAATTGAGGTCTTTCCTGGTTCAGTTGAAACATCCCATAATCACAGCCCAATGGAGCGGCATCAGACTCTGACTAGAATTGAGTACGACCACGTCAGGCTAGGCTCTCATAGAAATAGACCCTATTGATATGCATTATACGAGCAACGGTTGGAGTTAAAAATCTTGTGTTCTACTGAAGAAACAAACACAAGCAGATAAACATGACATTTTCATTTTTGGGTGAACTATCCCTTTAATTGTTTCTTCGATGCATCGCGATGCAGACGTGGACGATTCGGTATCGGTTCAGTAATAGACCCGATTATAATGTACTGATTCTTTTCTGGCGTCATCTGTCGTACGTGTATTGTCGCCGTAGCATACGATGGCAGAGGGAGCCGAGACGCGAGTGAGAGTAATTAAAAATGCTCCTAATTATAAACTACTTTAAAAGTCGACATCTGGGCACATTTCAGCTTGAATGAAAAACCTGCACGTTATATAAAAACCTATACTAAAATATACTTCTCAAAGTAACAATAATATTATTTCTAAGGAATATCATACAACCAAGATATTTTTCAGACTCTGACTAGAATTGAGTACGACCACGTCAGGCTAGTAAAAATGACTCTCTCCAAAAAGTATTTAATTACTTATTACTAATTTCTTTCCAAATCCTATATCAACCTTGAGTTAAGCGATTCAAGGATAGACATGAAACGGTTCTTTTAATTCATTCAAATACACAATATAAAACTACATCAATTATCCTTATTAACTGACCAAATTATTACAAATGTGAGAAGGATACATAAAAACATGAATTTTGAAGTTAGACTTTAAATTTTGACGTTAAGTGTGGAAGAGCACGCTACCTTGCGCAGGTTTCTTTGGAGGCCCTCATGTGTGGCCCGGAGCAGCGCTCGGATCGAGAAACTGTCTGTGTCCTCTTTGTCCCCGATCTGAGACTCTTTCATCAGAGAGTCCAGCTTCTTCCTGATGTGTGACTCCACCTGGTGCTGACTGGGCCCATTAGACTGAAATGCAGAAAGATGACCTGTCAACATTCAAAGCGATTGGTACTGCGCCCCAAAAAAATTTGACTGAAAGCTACATTTTTGAGATATCAACTTTAAATTTGGAATACAACTTGTTTAGATTTATGGCTTTTTTCTTGCAGTTTTAGAGTAAAACTATATATTTTATATAAAAATTGAAAATAGTATTTTTGTGCATTTTTCATAACAATAAACTTAAAATTCTGTAACTTTTTAAAACTTTTTTCACTTCAGCAATAATTTGCCATGTGTCGCCACTGACACGGACACGACTGATCTCACACACACACACACACACACACACACACACACACACACACACACACACACACACACACACACACACACACACACACATACATACACAAACACACACTGAGACACACATTCACAAACACACAGAAACATACATACACAAACAGACACACACACACACACACACACACACACACACACACACACACACACACACACACACACACACACACACACACACACACACACACACAAAAAAAAGTGAATAAATGGATTATAACTACAGTGTAAATATGATTTAGTACCATAAAATTCCCTAAAAATACAAAATATTAAATAAAAAAACATTATTTAACTAAAATATAGTTCATTCATTTCAAATCTGTCATTTCTGACCACCACATAAAGAGCACCTGAGGGTTAATGACATTTTATTGCTAAAGTGAAGCAAAAATAAAGAGCATAAAGTAAAAATGTTAACTGTAAAACAAATGTAGTAAACATATTTTATTTTATATATATTTTACAAAATATTTTTACTAAAATCAAAGATATATATATATATATATATATATATATATATATATATATATATATATATATATATATATATAAAAGCCATATATGATGTCCATAATAAGTGCTGTTTTTAAAGTGTGCTTCTTTTCCACAAGAGTACACAGTGTGAATTCTGTAACTTTAATATCTGTAGCAAAATAAACCTGTGCTGTGAAAGAGGCCTAAGCGATGTGTGTTCTCTCTCTTCCCTTCAATGCCTATTCATGAATCATTTTATTAAAAATCAAAGCCTGGCACGCTGATCTGAGAGAGCATTACATGGCTCAAAGTCTTCCAATTATGCAAAAAAAAAAGGTTCAATTTTGTTTTTTTGTTTGCTTTTCTTTTTCTTTTTTGAGCAGGTAAATGGCTTTAAAATCTCTCAGCCATAATGAGCATCAACTTACAGCATTGCCAGTGTGTTTCTTGTATTTCCTGACACGTTTAAGTAGGCGTGTAATGAGATGAAGGATAGAAACCTTTAACTGGCTCCCAGCAATGACTTGCGGATCATTAAACATTAATTACTCCTAACAAAACAACATGAATATTTTGCAAGGGTACATTAAGATGCTATTAAAGCATTCTTCGTTCAAGATCAACACAAATACTTAACCAGGAAACTAATATATTGTTGATGAATGAGTCCGGAAAAATACATGTGTTAAATATCGATGTCAGCATCAAAATCTGGAGGAAACAGTCGGCGGGCTGATTGTGAAGGAGGCTCTGTTAATGGCAGCGCTGCTGCAGGGATCTCTTGGCAAATGGCCACGTTGTTGCATAAAAGAGCGTTTCCACAAAAACAGAAGCTCACCAGGGGTTTGGGCTGCGATTGATCAGCTTTTAGAGACGGACACCAACAGCTCACTGTGAGCCAGAGTGCAGACAGACTCAATACTGCCTCCTTCAAAACAGAGATTTTCAGAGGAGGTGGAGAGTGTCGCAGTGGTTAAGTGTTGCATATGCAAGAAAAAGCATGTGAACCCTTTGCAGAATCTGTGAAAATGTGAATCATTTTAATCCCGTGCTGTTAAACTGCCCAACATTCTTCAAGAAAATGCTCCAGGTCCCAAAAATTCTTCAGTTTTCCAGCATCTTCTGCATATTTGAACCCTTTCCAGCGATGATTGTATGATTTTGAGATCCATCTTTTCACACTGAGGACCATTCAGGGACTCATACACAACTATTTTAAAAGGTTCAAACGTTCACTGATCCTCCAGAAGGAAACATGATATGGTAAATCCCTCAAAGTTATAACCGTAATTACACTAAACTATCCCTGTTCTCTCTTCATCAGCAGATATTCTCTGGCTCATCTCACAACAGTTCCCACACCAGCGGTTTATAGATTAATATGCTAATCAATGACTGAAGATGGTTAACTCATAAACTCCTCCTCTATCCCTTCAGAAGCGTCCTGTCTCATTCTACATGTCGTCTATTCTTCTGGAGTCTCTCCATCATTGTCCGACTCCGGTTTGATCATAAAAGGCTGAACAGTTTCTGACATGTTCAGTGTGTGTCTGCGTGAGGTAATCGGAGCTGCTAAGACGAGCTCTTGAAGCTCCGCCCTCTTCTTGAAAAGAGGCGGGATCAGCAGCTCATTTGCATTTAAAGGGACACACACAAAAACAGCGCATTTTTGCTCACCCTCAAAAAGTGACAATTTTAACATGCTATAAATGATCTGTGGTGTATTCTGAGCTAAATCTTCTCATACACACACTGGGGACATCAGAGACTTATTTTACATCTTTTAAAAGGGGTATTATAGTACCCCTTTAAAGCTACACTGTGTAACTTTTTAGTTTATTCTTAGCTAAAAACACTTAGTTTTTTCAAAAATATATGTGCTCATTAATGTATATTTACTTCTTTCAAGTAATAAAGTATTCTCGTAAGTTTATAATATGCCATTGAAAATACATACGGGTGAGGGGTTCGAATGTGCGTCACCATGTTGCCCCTCCATCTTGAAAGTACAGTAGCCAAAGAGGGACATCCCGTAAATTCAAGCTTTTTAACACTCGATGGCACTGTGTCGAATGTGAAGAGGGGATTTCTTGAGACTGATATAGCCTACAATGTAAACTTTGCCTTACGCTAGTGATGTCGTACAATATACAGAATAACGATAGCACTAAGATTAGCTTGCATTCGTCTGGGAACCTGATCGCTGATGTTAGCAATGAAAAAATAACGAAACGTAAAACTATTATTCATTTTACATAGATGTCATAACCTACATGTTAACTGACAAATGAACTGCAAACTATAATACTTTTCTAAAGTAACCTCATCACTTGAAGAAACACTCATCACTTGATCGAACTGGAAGCCATATTAATCTTGGACTAAATCAGCCACCGTAGGAGTTAAAACAACATCGGAATTAAGAGGAAAAGAAACTAATATTGACTGGATGGTCATATACCTTTTCACCGCTAGATGGGGGAAAATATCACACAGTGTAGCTTTAAAGTGTAAAACCTTTTAAGTACTTAAAACTTTAGAGACACTTAAATGTTTTACCTACATAGAACACTGAATTAATAATGAGAACGAATAAGATAACTGAATTAAATGAGAGCGATTATGTTTATAATGCATTATAATGGGTTCATTCTGGTCTGTTGTACTCATTGAACTTAGAAGATCAGTCACACATATGACTTTTTTTATAACTTGGTATTAAAAATATCTTTCTTGAAAATATTTCTGCATCATTTACTAATGAATGACAGTCCCGCTATGGAATCACGTCCGACTGTAAAGTTCTCCAATAGGTTTCTGTTACAGTGCCTGTTCAGGTGTACAAAAACTATTGAAATCGCTGTGCTGAGTGTGCATGTGTGTTAGTAATCAATCCCTCTGCTCAATCCTAACCGGTGTGTGTTATAGTCTTACCAGGCTATTCTTCAGCTTGAAGTCATCTTCAATCTCATCAGCACTGTCATCGTCAGACACCTCACCCTCCTCAGCATCCGCAGACAGGTACGGAGGAAGACGCTTCCCCTACAGACAAAAAAAAGAACCAATGAATGCTTCCATAATTCTTACTTGTCAGCAAACAACTCCAATATTAAGTGTTAGATAGTGTTTCACCTCTGTTAAACTATTGACAGCACCTTAAAGCCAGTATGTTGACACAGCACCTCAGATATCGATACTAGAACTGAATCCATACTAATGGCTCTTGGCTTCAGGTAAAAGATGGAGTATGCAACCCAGGGGCCAATGAAGAAACATTATCTTTTTAGGAAGACACCAATGTAATGTTTTCTCCGTTTGTGTTCATTCCCAATTACTTGTTTTTACCAGTTATTCATACAACAGAGGACACTCGTTTGGGAGAGAGCCAATGACCCATAACATCTAAACCTGAGGATAAACAGTGTCTTAAAGCATTATAAAATTGAAGCACCAAGAAGCCGTGGTTTACAGTGAGCTTTTAACCTGAGCTGTTATAAATTCACCGTAAACCACGGCTTCAAGGGGCTTATTGCTTTTATAAAACGGCTACCACACAGTACAATTATTAAAGCCAAAATATATGTATCAATGAAGTAAAATCACTAGAAGCCTTCCTTCCGCCGAAAAAAATAGTCCCTGTCCGTGACCAGCAACCACTGATCTATATAAATGTTGTCTATATAGATCAGTGACAGCAACAGAAGTTACATTATTACAACATTATATGGCGACAAACACTGTCTTAATGAGTGAGTCATTTAATAGTGAAGACTTTTATATTGAAAGGACTGAAATGCTAAATCTGAACGCAGGTAACACACTCAGTCACTCAATCTATCCCTTACAATAATACAAGCTTCAATGAACATTATCAATGAGAACAAACATAGCCTTTAAGTTGCTAAGAGTGGTAAGGGTGTTGTGCAGTGATACAGAGAACCGTTGGGGGAAGCGGTCATAGCCATGTTTATCTTGAATAAAACACAGTTATTGATAAGAATCAAGGACTGGATCTAACCGTTTTATAAAGATGCTTTTTGGTCGATCGGATCACAAGTGGACAAGGCTTAATACAGGTGTAAACGGGGTCTGAAACGTTTTGAGCTTGTTCGCTTTCAACCACTTCCAGAAGTAGTCAAAAACACATTCGTCCAGATTGCTTTCATAGTGTGTATAGACGCTCATGTGGTCAAATGCACTCTACTCTCCACCTACCGACCTAATGCATAAACATTACTGGAAGAGCACTATTCAGGCGGGATTTAAACTTCGTCAAAGACCCAACTTTGGTTTAAAGATGAAAAACGAAGCACAATGTTCTCTCACCATTCCTGATGTCTAACACACTCACAGCTTGAGTTTTGAGTTTCGTCAGAGCAGAAACTAAAGCTGGTGCACTTCTGCCATGTGCGCGTTTACATGTAAATTGCGCGAGCTTATTTCGTCCATTAGATTGAACGATCTGAAAAGGCCCTAACATATGAAGAAATCAGGACAGAAGTGGTTGAAAGTGGACAAAAGAGACGGATTAAAACACCAGGTGTAGACGGGAATGTGTCTCCCTTGTCTACTTATGCGTTAGGTTACACTACGAAAGCAATCTGGTCAAATGTGTTTTCAAACACCTCTGGAAGTCAAAAGTGGACAAGCTTAAAACGTTGTTTACTTCAAAATGCATCTTAATACCAGGTGTTAACAGTGTCTTAGACACTCCAGAGCATTGAAACCCTAAGGTTTAAGGGCCATTAAACCTTGAACTCCCAGCACAAGCCCTTGTCTCCTCCTCGTCTGCCGGTCTCTCTCACAAATGCATTTGTCTGAGGGCTAGTGGGAAAAAAGAGTCACCGGTGGAAGGACAAGACGGAGGGAAAAATCAATCCAGTGCTTTTGACCTACAAGAGTTTGCAGGAACACAGTCTGGCGGAGGGAGCTGACATTGTGACATGTTTAAGTGTGTGTGTGTTATCAAGAGACCCTTGTTCGAGTGCGGGGATTTACTCAAGTGTGCTCCAATCACAAGGGTTCCTGCTGGGTTTGAGAGTCTGCCGTCACTGTTTGCTCAACTAGGAGGGTCCTGTAGAGTCGCAGGCTGGCACTGCCATCTGTCTTGACCTGTTTTACTAATGCCAAGCTCCTCGCTGGCACAATGACGTCCGTATTTACAAAGCAATACTCTCTTCTCATCTGACTGACCACCTGTCATCCCATTACACCCTTAAAGAAATAGCTAAGCCAAAATTAATATTCTGTCCGCATTTACTAATATAAAAATGTCTCAGCTCAGGGATTTTCAAGCTCTAAAAGCAACAAAAAGCACCATTAAAGAAGTCCACACATTCTTTGTCTTCTAAAGCCAAACAGAAACTCATCAACCAATGGTGTTTGATGTTACTGATGTCAAACCAGGCATAACTTGCCTTGATGCAACCAGTTTTAAAATGCCCACTCAAATAGAAAGTCCACATTATACTTCTCTTCTATGGAAACGAGCAGCTAGGACATTCTTCAAAATATCTTAATTTGTGATCCACATAAGAAAGTTGTACAGTTTTGAAATGTCATGAGGCTAAGTAAATGTAACAGAATCTCTCTCTTTTTAATTTTAGGTGAAATCCTATATTTGCTGGAGCTCATAATGTTGTATGATTCTCTACATTGTAAGGGCCAGAATTACTAAACAGGGCAAATGCGTTAGAGTGCAATTCCAAAAAAGTGCCGATGGGAGTGGATCACAGACACAGCCGGCTCATTTCCATAATGACCAACACAATCTACCAAGAGCAGTGCAAATTAGCCTTTTTTGGGTGGTAAATAATGACGCCAATATCAGTAAACTGACTAGCAGAAACCTTAGTAAAGGGAATTCATTTAAACACTCTCCCCCATAAATGTTGCATCTGGAAGGGAAACTCCTACAAATACATATGGAATAAGGTCAGCCGCCTGTCCACACCTTTTCAGTGCTCATTTTTCACTGCGTGTCTTTAGTAAATCCTGACAGCAGTTTAACACCAAAATAGGGTTTGCGCTGGCGCAAGCTGTTAGTAAACCTGGCCCTAAAAAGATGGTTCTTTTAAAAACAAAGTAACTGTCACGGGTGTATGCAGGCAGGAAGACGAAGACAGGTAAATACAATCCCCAAACATAGTTTAATTATAAATACTCCGCAGACAGGCACAACACAATTTAGCATAACGGTAACCCTAACCTAAGTAGGAACACAAACAAGGATGATAATTAACACACAGCTGACACATATGAACTAATAATGACGGTAACTTTGGTGACAGATGAGTGGTGGGAGTCAGAAACAAGTGACACATGAAAACAAACTGAATGGTGACAGTAACAGTTCTGTTTAGAACCACATCTTCCTGAAAAAACACTTTAGCATAAGATGTGGTTGAATTAGAGTTTTAGGTTCTTATTCCCACTGTTTTGTTATTTTTTTACATCATTAACTGTCAAAAAATCCTCTCAAAGCGACCTCATTATTGATTTTTCTAGAGCTCAATCATCCAACTACACCCTCAACAGGTACATGATATCCTTCTTAAAATGTCTATAAATCCCAGCTTTCAACTTGTAACCGGTTTGCAACCTTTCTTTATATTTTTTGAGTTGAGGATACTTCTCTTCTCCACTAATCACTAATCAGAGATTGATTTTTGGATACATATTGTGTGGCTAATTTTAGCCTTCATAAACATAAATTGCTTTAAGTTAAACAACTGGAAATGATACACTGTGTTTTTAAATTCGGGTGTGTATTTCTTCCACACAACCTCATCACATGCCACTCAAGTTATATTATAGTTAATTAGTGCTCAACTGAGGCATTCACATTGTTGAAAATAAATAAGCACATTCCTTTGGAAGTAAATGTTAATTTTTAGTGCAGTGGTCCTGTATCGCTCTTCTCTCCTCGTCATCTCACTAACACACCAGTGGGCGGGGCCAAAGTTGTGATGATGAAGTAGGTGTTGATCTTCTTCTGCAGAGGCGCTCTTTCACTGATCTATTATAGGCACATTTCACAACGAGTCGTTCTCTGGGCTTGGTTACAATAAAAGCCTTTTTGGACTAACATGGAAGTTTTCAGCTCTGAAACTTACATCATCGTCTGCCACTTAAAAACCCACATAATGATTGCTATCATAGAGCATGGTGAAGATTATTCTCTGGAACTTGTGTGTGTGTGTGTCTTTCCCAACCAGCTAGACTATGACATCCAACCCCCACTCCTTCACTTCTCCATTAGCAGCTCAACTCTCATTCCTCTAGTCCATCTCTTTCTAACAAACACTCATTCTCCCTTCACACATTCAGACTGTCTCCGTTCATCACCATTTTTCCACCCCGAAAGAGAATTTCATCATTGGCTGGTCTTTCAGTACCAACTATTTTAAGGTCCAACCACCATAAAAATGTGGATTTGTCAAACTTCCAACAAGTCTGTCCGACTGATAACTAAATCTGTCTGGATGTGCCATAAAAACTTCCATTTTCAGTTTCTCATTACCTAATGGCATTTTAGTAATGTACTGAAGCTATATTGTTAAATGTTTTAGAAAAAGTGACGGTAACACTTTACAATAAGGTTGTATTAGTTAACATTAGTTAATGCATTAGTTAACATGAACTAACCATTAACAACACCTCTGTTCAGCATTAGTTAATCTTTGTTAACCTTAGTTAATAAAAATACAGCTGTTCATGTTAGTTCACAGTGCATTAACTAATGTCAACAAGATTTTATTAATGTATTAGTAAATGTTGAAATTAACATTAACAAAGATAAATAAATGCTTTTTAAGAGCAGTTCATCATTAGTTCATGTTAAATAATGCATTAACTAATACAACCTTATTTTAAAGTGTTAATAAAGTGGCTTTAGAATCATGAAGTAAATTACCTGTCCTGTTTTAATTGTCTGAAAGCTTACTCTTAAAGGGATAGTTATCCTAAAATTCAGTCATCATTTACACACCCTGGTGTTGTTCTAATGCCGTATGCCCTTCTTTCTTTTTCGAACCACAAAAGGAGAAATAAATATACTGGCGCTCGACTGTATAACAGCAGTGAACCGGCATCAGGCTTTAATGAACTGCATTGTTTTATGTTTTCCTGGGGTGCACTTATAATGTTAGTAAGGTTTGTATATCAAAAATTGTCATCTTTTAGAAATAAAAGGCATTTTCCTACCCCGATTTTAGCCTTGGATTTGAACACTCTGTTTGAAGGGGCTGTGAGACTTCAGTGTAAACTGACACATAGACAAAGAGCATCTGACTGTACATGAATCATATCAGAAATCACTGGTCTCAGATCAGGCATTAGAATTAACACGGTTACTGACATGTTGTGGCATTACTCTCGAGTCAATATCGTAAAAGTCTGTTTGCAAAGCCTGCGCAGAAATTGCGACTGATTTCCCAAAGAATCCACAGTGAAATGTAGCGAATACACATAAATAATGCTCGAGACATTCACATTGATGAGAATTAATAAGCACATTCCTAGCATTAGGATCCTTTGGAAGGTAATGTTATGTTAGTCGCTCTTCTCTCCTCGTCATCTCACTAACACATCAGTGGGCGGAGCCAAAGTTGCAATGATGAAGTAGACGTTGATCATAGCTTTCACAGCTATTATTTTACAATAAAAGCTGTTTTTGGACTAACAAGGAAGTTTCCAGTTCTGAAACTTACAGGATATTCTTATAGTATGATGTCCTCTTATATGTCAAAAGCTCAAGAAAGATTTATTTCTCAGTTCATGACCCGTTTAAGAAAATACACACAGAATGATTGCATGCAACACGTGTCGAATAGTCCAAGTGTTCTGGCGGTTTATGAAAGGGTTTGGAGAAAAGCAAAAAATGCTCTTCTTACTTAGTATTTTTGTCTTGTTTCCAATCCAAATATCTAAAAATTCTTAAATCAAGATGCATTTACTAGATATTTTTTCTTGTATACTGGAAAATAAATCAAAAATAAGTGAGTTTTTGCTTAAAACAAGCTAAATAATCTGCCAATGGGGTTAGTAAAATAATCTTGTTTCTGTTTGGGACAGAAACAAGATTTTAAACAGAAACATGGTTCTTACCCCTCACATCATTTTGATTTATTTTCCAGAAAACAAGAAAACATATCTTGTGTCATTTTACGTATCTAGTAAAAGCATATTGATTTAAGAGTTTTGCAATATTTAGACTGGAAACGAGACAAAAAACTAAGTAAGAAAAGCATTTTTTGCAGTGAATTTAATGTGTTACTCAACAAAAACCCTGCCATTGGTCTTCTGTGCACGACTCATGAGACTCTACTGGCGCTACACTCGGATTCGCCCAGAAAAAAGCACACACATTGTGTGAAATCAAGACACGACAGGAGTCTCATGAGTCGCGCACAGAAGACCAACAGCCGAGGTCAGGATTTTCATTCAATAATACATTAAAGGTCGGTTTACACTATCGCAAACACTATCGTAAACACACTTGGAATATACGGCACGTTTCACATGGGATCATTCTGTGATACTTTCACGTCTTTAAAAAAAGCTTGCTGCTGGTCGCTATCCACTGCCATTATATGGACGAGCGTGAGCGGGCATTTAAAAAAAACCTCTTCTTTTGTGTCCATAAAAGAAAGAAGGGCCATAAGGCTTTACAACAACACCAGGGTGGATAAATGATGTCTTAATTTTCATTTTAGGGTGAACTACCCCTTTAAGTCCTGCATGTTGGTAATTTTTGATGAATAGCATGACTGTACTGGTTCATCCTATTTAGAGCAGAAACTGGGTTTCACATCATCATACCTTTAAGAGTATCTTTCCTTTCAGGCTGTTCGGGCTGGGGATCTGCTTGGGGTCTTTGTTCAGGGCCTCCTCCACGTCCAGCTTGTCTCCGAAGATCTCCTTTAGGTGCTGAGCGATCTTCTTTTGCTGCTGAATGCTGCAGTGATTCTCTATGGACAGGATGACGGGGAACCTGACGCAGCAGGAGACAGAAGAGAGAACGGATGAGGGTGACAGTAATCACAAACCCGGGAAAACAGCAAGAACAGTCAGCAGCTGCTCCCTGCCTCCAGAGCCTGCCTCTGACATGAACCTTTTATCCGATTTCTTTCATCTCGACTGTCATCTCGCCATCTCACTCTTTCCTTTTCCTGTTGGTCTCTCTTTCTACTTTCTTTCCCTTGCCGTCTTCCTGTTCTGTTTACTTCATTTATGATCTGCACACTCAAAAAAATCACTTTTTGGTCTCTGTTCTCACTCATAGTCTGAGATCTCCACATGGCATATTCTATTCGTATTTCTCTAACAAAGGTGTTTCCAAAAGCATGTGAGAACATTTTTTGGAGCAAATATCTGTATTTTTATGTCTTGTTTTCCAATAAAACTTAAAATAAATTTACATCATATTATGTCTGCACTATTTTCTGGGATTTTTTAAGGGTTTTAAGTTCTTTATTAGATTCTGACACAGTTTGATCAATGGTGCAGATAACTATTACACTCAGGGATGCTAACAGCGTGCTTTTCGGCGCCTCCCGCTTTTTTCACGTCAGTTTGGGTGACTTGTGTGAATCGTGCAGATCCGAAGAGTTTTTTAGATGGGGGGGGGAATGTCTGATTTGCCTCCACCAAACAGTAAATATGAGCTAGTAAATGAGCACAGGTGAACCGCTAGTGTTTCTTCTGGCTGCACATCTTTTAATGTCTGTGGTATCTGCCACTGCAACAGTTCTCTCCGAGACCAGAGTTCGGCGCTGCGCCCTCCCGTCTTACTGGCAACGTTTTGGTAAGATCACTGCAGGTTAGGTATTGTTGGTTTATAATGTTATACAGGGTTTTTCCTGCATAGAGAATAACGAGACGGCCGCCTCTGTCTGTCGTCAAAACTCAGGCTCAGATTCAGCCTGTCGTGATAATCAGAAATATCATCAGGCCTGTCGCGATATTCAATAAATCAATCAATCGCACAATAAAAAAAAATGAGCTCGATAATTTTTCTGGTCGCGATAATTTCCATCGTCCGTTTTTATATCCATTTTTGCAGAGCGTTACATTATTTGATCAAGCTCTAATACACGTAAATGCTTGTAAGCACAAGACACAAGATAATGCGCTGTATGTCAATGTCCTTTCTGTGTGGCTGCATCTCATGTCCGCTAATCGACGGACACTCTGACACACACACACACACTCGACGCACAGACAGGTTACCTCTCTCTTTTTTGACCATACATGTGTTTGCATCCCTGTACACTATAAGCATGAATCCATACATTACTAGCAATTAAAGAAGAACCTAAATCTTTAAAGATTTAAAGGGTTACTTCAGCGATTAGCATTAAGCTTTGTATCAGTAGAAACCCAGGAGTATATTCAAATTATCATACTTTCCCCCCTCATATGACCCTGAGACGAGAGATTTATGTATTTTATTTCTGGAAAAATTCCTCCGATGACGCAAATATCGTCATTTTGCGTCATCGGAGGAGTTTTTGTCCAGAGGCTGAAGACTACAGCCAGCAGGAGGCGCTGTTTCCACATGTTTTCAACATCACACTCACAGCACTCGGCTCGGGAGCTGCGGAGATTCATGTAAGCGGAGCGGTGGAGAGCAAAGTGAGTGTTTCAACTGTTCAAATGAACTTCCTAAGTTAAGCTTCCAAAGACATGAACTGAACACGCGCCAGACTGATCACGGCGCAGAATGCAGCCGCAGCCGTGAATCCCGCGATTACCTCAGTTCATGTGATGAATGTTATCCGATCCTGCTGCGTTTGTGCCGTGGCGGCTCAATCGGCTCACTCACATTATATCGAACAGACACGTTCAGTTTTTAATTGTAGTGTCTCTAACTGAACTGATTTTATGAAAATGAACGCGGTGGGCAAGTGATCCAGTAATCCAGTAGCCGACTAGCCATGCCTAGAGTAGGGCAGTGAAGCAGTGCATTCTGGGAATTGTTGTCTTTCATCCCCATGAGACAAAAATACATTTTCTGTGTTTTCTCAGTCTAGAAGGCACCAAATTCAAAAAATAATTTCACATTTCTACTACATTAATGACCCAGTTTAAATACAGATTCATCTTCCCAGCGCTGAAGTACCCCTTTAATTACATTTTTTAAGGCCTGGAAATCACAATTTCTTCACATGGATTCTGATAAAAAATTATTTTGTGTTGAAGTAAATATACAGAAAATAAGTTAGTTCAGGCAAAAAAAAAGAAGGAAAAAAAAGAAAATTATTTTCTAATACTCAATTTAAGTGTGTAGAAATTAAATAGTAAATATCAATGTTATACAATTAAGAAAAACCTACTGGTATTCCCATCATGCACTAGGACATGAATAATTAATACGGTTGCATTGTGCATTGTTTTCCAGCTGTATTTACATTGTTTTATCATTGCTTTGTTGTTAGGTTTAGTAACTTGCTGTTTTGTAGCATCTGGAGTTCATTTTCTACTCAAAATGACACATTCACACTCAAAAATGATCTAACGAATGTTACTGTGTGTCAAGTGTTGAGATCTGTGCTCGTGTGTGTACCACATTACTTCTATTACGTAAAGATGTTGTCTACACAATATCTACTATATTATTTACTAATAATGTTCTATAGACTTTAAAAGCGTGTCTTAATTGAGTGTTATATGTTTTGAGTGCACTTGAAACAAAGTATTGCAAAGTAAACTTCAACTAAGTAGAAATTACTAGCCAAGTTAATTTGACTTAACTTCCATATGTGAAATTTACTTAAAAATCTGCATGCAAAAACTTGTACAAGAAAAAGCCTTTATGTATAATGCATTATAAAGGTATTTGAAATGTGTGGTATAATGCATTATATATTTTCGTAAGTCATTATGACCAAAGTTAAAATGCATTATAATTTTCACAGATTCCCTGTTACATCTGCAATTGTGTTTTAATGCATTATAATAAGTGTATTATAGTGACCATACAATGCATTATAAGGTGCATTACAAAGAATAAATAATGCATTCAAAATAATTTGTAACGCATAACTAAAGGCTTTAAAGTAAATCTATTAAATTTGACTTATAGGGGGTGCACAAATATATCTATTTCAGTGTTGAGAAAATGTAAAAATGAATCTGTGCGTTTTGAAAATGACTGAATTCGATCCAGACAATGTCAGGTCTGTGTGGGAATCATAGGACACCCTCTGGGTTTAAAAAAGCCTCACAGTCAAGTACACACATACACATACATGAAAAAACAATAGAATCAGAAAGAGGGAAAGATTAAAAAGATGCCCTGTGGGCCTACAGTGATAGCAATGGCGTCTCAGCAGGCATCATGGGATATGCTGAGTGTAATTTGCATGTGATGTGCATGTGCTGAGAGCTCATTTGCTCCATTATGCTGTGCCATTAGCTGAAACAGGTGGCTGTTTAATGATAAAACACCATTAAAGAGACAGGCAGGTAGTTTTCTACGAAACATCCAGGCAGTGGTACAAAAAGTCCTCCTCTATTATCACTGTACTTATCCTCACGGCGACAAACAAAACAATTTTCCACAACACATTAAATATAATTTTTATGTCATGCAACTCACTGGGTGCAGTATCTGATAATCGTAAGATGAAGAGAAGCAAACTCAAGGCCCATCTGAAGTGTTTTTCAGATAACAGTCTATCACACGTGAACAGAAAGCGGTCGAACACAAATGTAATGCCTGTGTGAAAACATAGCATGCCTTCTTTTTCCTTTTAAAGAAAGCAATTTATTTATTCTTTTTTGCGCCGTAGTTTTTTACATTTAACAGTGCTTCGTCAGAAGTATCATTCCGTTTTTGAAATCCTATCCAATGGTTGAAAAGAAAGGAGTAAACACGGACACTGGTAGGTTGTGACGGCTGTCAATCAAAATGTGGAGCGGTGATTCGTTCCATGTGTTCCCTGTCAGAAAACGAATGGATCATTCATTGGTTCTATTCTTAATATATAATATACATTAATATATAAGACTGTCAGTGAACTAATTTAATGTTGTTTTATATTGTATTTGTTTATTATTTATTTTGTTGGATTTTAGTTGGACTTGGTAAGAACTGTTTAAAAAATAGTGATCTGCCCGTTGCCTTTGGGCTCAGTGATGTTTCATTTAAATGACATGTAAAATAAAGACATGTTATGTTACATTGTGATGTAATGGTGTTTTCTGGAAGGGATTAAAGAATAAAGTATTTTTATCAGCTGAAAGGCAGAATACAAATGTTTTTATTAAGTTAGATAGATATTATGTAATAGTTTCAGGTTATGTTTTAGTGTCGGTAACATGTCCCACACAAACTGAGTAATCGTCCCACATTTGGTTTGTTTGATGGTGGTCACCCTATCTCACATGCACTGTGAGCTGTAAGGTCTTATATAGACAGGTGTGTGGCTTTCCTAACCAAACCCAATCAGTATAATCAAACACAGCTGGACTCAAATGAAGGTGTAGAACCATCTCAAGGATGATCAGAAGAAATGCTGTCTAATTGGTTAATCGTGATTAGTCGCATCTAATATAAAAGTTTGTGTATATGTGTGTGTATAAATACATATTATTTATGTATATATATATATATATATAATATGTGTGTGTGTATGTGTGCGTGTATACATATATACATATACACACACATATATATAAACATACATTACATAAACTAACTTTTTTAATAATCACGTTTAGTTGATTTGACAGCCCTAATTTTAATTTTCTTTAAAAACTTTAATTTAAATAACTTAATAGTAACTTGTTGGATTTATAACAACAATCATTCTCATTTTCCAGGTGTGTTTGTCACCCTTAATTCTTTTTTTCAACCGTTTATCGGCCATACTATGTCAACATGATGACCAATATTTTACCCCTATGTAAAATAAAACTGTTTGTCTAGGCCACTGATATGACAGTGAGTGTATCTCGTGATGCATCAAAGGACTGTTCCTTTCTTTAAGTGTAAAGAACTTTTAAAAAGAGAACATATGGTTGTTTTTAATGAGTGATGAGTTCATAGATGAAAATAAAATGATTTCCTGACATCAAGTAATGACCAATCATAGGAACACTCTGGATGTACTCACTCATTGTTCACAAAGGCGTATTTGTTGATGGTCTCAATGACAGATTTGAAGGTGATCTTGGAGGTCAGAGTGTA
>CM040918.1:3414960-3447460 GCA_023029165.1 Gobiocypris rarus
CATCAATTGACCTCATTATTTACTCCATCTTTACTATTTTTTCAGACGAATACAAATGAAGAATTTTTCATCTCTGTGAGTTCATATATAAATCAAGTGAATAGATTTCCAAAAGGTACTTCCATACAATATACCAGTGCATGAATCACTGTCTTCCGAAGCAAAAAAATAGGTGCAGGGCTTGACATTAAGTTTTTGCTCTCCAGTCACAGTGGCTCGTGGTTTTTCAAAGTTACTACTCACTCAGCATTTTCACTGGCCACAATTTTGACATCGATATCATGAGGGAAAAACAGCCATATAGATATTTTTAATATTATCTCATAATTCGGCAGCAGGTTTATTAGGCTGCTGTCACTTTAAGAGCTGACGCACTGATCCATTACACTGTTACACTTGTGTTTTCTTTCTCAACTGTTTACATTCACTTAAAACAGAACTGACTGTGTTTACATGAATACTTGCGGCATTTTGACAATATTTTGTGTGTGTTTGACTGTTTAAGCGCAATAAGCAGCAGAAACAAACTCAATTTAGCACTGAGAGACAGCTTTACAGTAGCCTATGTGTGAGCACTTTAGGTGTGAGCACAAAATGCGGGAATGAGTAAAGTTATGCACAAAACACGCAATCCCACGCCAAAATTCAAGTCCTGTAAGCGCAGATGGTATTGTATTCTGCCGAAAATTAGTATTGGAAGTGTTTCAGATATTTCAGTATCGATCAGTATTACAAAATCATTATTTTTGACAACACTAAATTGCACTTAGTTTAATTCAAAAGCCGTTTTAAAAAGACTACAACTGAAAAATGTATTATATACTGTATAAAATTGAACCCACCAAAGTGGCTAGTTAGTGTGTTACATGCCACTGCTGAAACACACACGCATTTGGTGGTTGTTAATGTCAAGCCCTGGGTGTGTGTAATAAAAATACTAATATTTTTAACTATATACCGTTACACCGATAGTTGTACATGACTTGCATGTGAGACTTGCAACGCTTGATTCACTATTGATCTTCACAGTGTTTATATGGACTCACTGAGATGGGTTATTTTACTAAAAATCTTAATTTGCATTCATCTAAAGAGAGAAACTAAGCATTTTCGTTCTTGGGTGGACTATTTCTTTAAGGCTCCTGCTTTTCACATCTTTCCCCACATACCTGGAACATTTGCTTGACTTTCCTTCGAGGCAAGTTGACGTTCATCTTGTGTAAAAGCTGGTAGATCTCCTCAATGTTCAGAAGACCGTCTCCATTCTTATCAGCCTCCTCAAAGGTCTGCTTCATCCACTTACAGCAGGGTTAAGAGAAAAGTTACACTGTGATGGAAACATTGTCTAAACAGGCATTGTTTAAATCACGGCACCTGTTAGTGGGTGGGATATATTAGGCAGCAAGTGAACATTTTGTCCTCAAAGTTGATGTGTTAGAAGCAGGAAAAATGGGCAAGCGTAAGGATTTGAGCGAGTTTGATAAGGGTCAAATTGTGATGTCTAGACGACTGGGTCAGAGCATCTCCAAAACTGCAGCTCTCGTGGGGTGTTCCCGGTCTGCAGTGGTCAGGATCTATCAAAAGTGATCCATGGAAGGAACAGAGGAGAACCGGCCATAGGGTCATGGGCGGCTCAGGCTCATTGATGCACGTGGGGAGTGAAGGCTGGCCCCTGTGGTCCGATCAAACAGACGAGCTACTGGAGCTCAAACTGCTCAAGAAGTTAATGCTGGTTCTGATAGAAAGGTGTCAGAATACACAGTGCATCGCAGTTTGTTGCGTATGGGGCGGCACAGCCGCTGACCAGTCAGGGTGCCCATGCTGACCCCTGACCCCGCCGAAAGCACCAACAGTGGCACGTGAGCATCAGAACTGGACCACGGAGCAATGGAAGAAGGTGGCCTGGTCTGATGAATCACATTTTCTTTTACATCACATGTGGCCTCCAAATTCCCCAGATCTGTGGGATGTGCTGAACAAACAAGTCCGATCCATGGAGGCCCCACCTTGCAACTTACAGGACTTAAAGGATCTGCTGCTAAAATCTTGGTGGCAGATACCACCGCACACCTTTAGGGGTCTAGTAGAGTCCTTGACGAGTCAGGGCTGTTTTGGCAGCAAAAGGGGGACCAACACAATATTAGGAATTAGTCATAATGTTATGCCTGATCGGTGTAGCTCTATAGTTGTGGATTTGGACATATATTTAGGCATTCTCAGAAGTTTAGGTTTTTGAAATGTTGATTTTGACGTGTCAATTTTTGCATTAATTTCACTACAGTCACCCCCTGAACACAGAGGAACACATTTTGTTTCACATGACATCAAAACCTAATTAGGAACATTATTATCTAAATGACTTGTCTGTCTGTGCACACAGGAGTGGATGAGCTCATGCTTTTCTCTTCTCAGAGAACTGTAACACAATTTGCTCTAATGCACAACTGAGAGAATCCCATTGCTGACAAGTACGGACACGCAAGGCTTATTGATAGAGCTGGTGTGCGTTTGCATTGGTTTTTTCATGACATAATGGCCAGCTCTGTGCAACTGGTCTGGTCTCGCAAAAGTGAATAGGTCCTGAGTTACGAGATGCTGAAAACAAAGCGCTTTATCTCAATCCACTTAGAGGGCAAATGCATGCATGATATGCAAGATGAAATTTGCTAGGATATTTGCATATAGGAATATTTCTCTGCATGCACAGGTGATCAGAAGCTGTCAGGAAATAGATAATCTATACTGTGGAAGAAGAGATGTCTGGTTTTATGATGTATGACATTTGGCAGTGAGCCTGTGATGGATGTAATTACAGACAGGAGAGAGGCAGCGCTTCTGTGACCGAAAGGAAAACGGAGGCTACTTGGAGCGGTCTGCAGACTTTGAAAGTCATCCAAATATAGCGGTCGATTCAGGTAACCACGGCTAATCAGAGGAACATTAACTTTTAACCAGAGCTGTACACAGTCCCGCCACTTGCCGTCTTGATGCCCTAAGTGTAATTACTTTATGATGCCCGCCGCCACGGTGTACGTGACTTGGTGGAGCTCAGCTCTCGGGGTGTGTGTATGGGTGGGGTGTGTGTGTGTGTGTGTGTGTGTGTGGGGGCAGGGGGGTGGAGTGAGAATTTTCTTGTGGTGCCCCCCTCAGCACTTGGTGGGAGCGGTGGCACTGGCTGTACAAAGCAGAAGATATATTTTATATAACATGCCATTTAATGTTAATCAGTTATCTTTGATCTATTAAGCATGTCTTGAACAGCGTGGGTAAATGCATATGCCTGACTGTGTGTGAAAAACATGGATTTTCTCTGGACCGACTCCATCACATGATCCACTCTGTGCTATTGTGTCTCTATATAGTGCACTGTCTGATCGTTCCCTATCCCCTATATAGTGCACTGTGTGATCGTTCCCTATCCCCTATATAGTGCACTGTCTGATCGTTCCCTATCCCCTATATAGTGCACTGTGTGATCGTTCCCTATCCCCTATACAGTTCACTGTCTGATCGTTCCCTATCCCCTATATAGTGCACTGTCTGATCGTTCCCTATCCCTATATAGTACACTGTCTGATCGTTCCCTATCCCTATATAGTGCACTGTCTGATCGTTCCTATCCCTATATAGTGCACTGTGTGATCGTTCCTATCCCTATACAGTTCACTGTCTGATCGTTCCCTATCCCCTATATAGTGCACTGTCTGATCGTTCCCTATCCCCTATATAGTGCACTGTCTGATCGTTCCTATCCCTATATAGTGCACTGTGTGATCGTTCCTATCCCCTATATAGTACACTGTCTGATCGTTCCCTATCCCTATATAGTGCACTGTCTGATCGTTCCTATCCATATACAGTGCACTGTCTGATCGTCCCCTATCCCCTATATAGTGCACTGTCTGATCGTTCCCTATCCCATATACAGTGCACTGTCTGATCATTCCCTATCCCCTATATAGTGCACTATGTGTCATTCACCATGTAGATAACAGTAAATGTGTGAACGAGTGAGTGATTTCAGCCGCAGCTTCAGTGTCTGTTTATAATGTAGGGGGCGGGGCTTCAGATTCCAGAGAGCAGAAAATCTGATGGAGTGCAGAGTGATGTCATCAATATCATTGATCCTTATTGGCAGAAGTGAGAGACTGTAAGTTTTGAACGCTCATCTTATAAATGGGAATTTTGTCTGTTTTGGAGCGCAACTGTAACATAATCATACTAAAAGCCAAAAAACGTTTTTGAAAGCCCCATTTTGATTTCATGGGGACTTTAAAGCTGACTTTAAACTTGTTTTTTGAATGAAAATTTGAATCTGTGAGCTGGAATCTGCGTATCAATCCTCAACCCTACGTTCTTAAAGTGCGGACAAATTACCAAAATTGTCTATTGTAAATAGTATAGCGATGTACGAAGTCCCGTTCACAAAGATGCATCTGTCAATTTTGAGATTTTGGGCTTTTCATAAGGTGTTTTTTCAGACTAGTGAAAAAACCCCATCCAAAACACTGTGAAGTTTATCTTTTATAGCGCTTTCTCTCTTTGAATATGTAGATTTCAATTTCAGTTTTCTTTCCTGCACTGAGCCAGAAATCTCCATTTCAGCAGCACTTACATACACCAAACTTTAATTATGTATATCTATATTCTGAAGGTTTTTGCAGAGGGGTTTGTTCATATATAATATGATGATTTTATACAACATTTTGGCTGACTCTTCAGTAAAATCAATGTAATACATTTTTGTTCAATAATTTTTTTTCTTTTGTATTTTGAGATAATTTCATGGCACTAATTAATATGTATGCAATAATTATGATAATTATGAAAAATAATTACTTTTTTAAAAATATTTTTTTAATAATTTTCACTTAAAGCAATTAACTTCATGTTAAAATAGAGACAACGGGTCTCATTCACTAAGCGTGCGTACGCACAAATTTGAACAATTTTAAGAAAAAAAATCTAGATTCACCAAAAAGTCTGTAATAAAATGAATTCTAAATTCACGAAAAAATAAAGGATCAAATGAAACCACACATACTCTGTACGGCCTTATAATCATGTTAAGAAGTTATATTTCATCCTAAAATGACTATAAATATATTGAAGTATGTTGCATTAATTGTATTATATAATCCATATATAGTATTTTCTGATTAATGGAGTGATAAAAATAGATATCCAAAATATCTTTGTCTCTAATATATAATAATTTTAAACCTGACTTCATCCAATGTTCAGAATTTTGTTCTAAATTTCTATGCAAATGTGCATATTTAATTAGATAACATCTAATTTGCATATTTAAGTATAACATTTCAGAAAACTTTAAGCCATTCTTAATGTGATCAATTAACTTGGGAAGTATGGTGATATGTATGTTATTTCATTTTACCCTATTCACCTGGGGTTTCTTGCCTTGAGCCTGCAGAGGGACATTTTTCACCCTCACATGAAATTCCAGATGGCCTGAATGTGCAGATCAATGGAAATCGTTTAGTCTTATGGTCTAACAAGTCTCGTACGATCTGAATTTGGAAGACTTTAGGCTGCTCGTCTGGTTCCTCCAGGATTGTGTTTTTAAAGGCGCTGGAAACACTGAACAACTATAAAACGGCTTTTACGCAGTTGAACTGCCATTTAAGTGAAATTACCAGCGGCAATACGCTGTTATGGCAGATTATTATGACCGCCTCCTGATGATGACTCACGCCTCTCTAATGAGAATAACAGACGTAAACATAAGGGAGGAGAGGATGAGCAGCTCTGGCTTTTTATCTCGTCTTCCTCTGAGGCCGGTCCTTTCATGTGAGGCTGTGCTTCTGTAAGAACTCCCCGTCGAGGACGACTCCCTGAAGCACTGAACCCACTGACTCAAAGAGCGCTCTCTCTCTCTCTCTCTCTCTCTCTCTCTCTCTCTCTCTCTCTCTCTCTCTCTCTCTCTCTCTCTCTCTCTCTCTCTCTCTCTCTCTCTCTCTCTCTCTCTCTCTCTCTCTCTCTCTCTCTCTCTCTCTCTCTCTCTCTCTCTTTCTTTGCATGTCTCTCTCTCTCTCTCTCTCTCTCTCTCTCTCTTCTTTGCATGTCTCTCTCTCTCTCTCTCTCTCTCTCTCTCTCTCTCTCTCTTTGCATGTCTCTCTCTCTCTCTCTCTCTCTCTCTCTCTCTCTCTCTCTCTCTCTCTCTCTCTCTCTCTCTTTCTTTGCATGTCTCTCTCTCTCTCTCTCTCTCTCTCTTTCTTTGCATGTCTCTCTCTCTCTCTCTCTCTCTCTCTCGCTCTCTCTCTCTCTCTCTCTTTCTTTGCATGTCTCTCTCTTTTGTAAATCAGTCTAAATCAATCAGCCAAAATCGATCACAAATCCTTCCCTCTCTGCCTCCATCTATTCATCCAATAATGTATTCTCATCAATCCATCCATTACAAGATTAGTCAAAAATAAAAATTATGTTCTGTTATTAAATTCTGAATGCCAAAGCTGATCTTTTATGTTCAACAAATGCAGTGACAAAATATCACCATAGCCAGGCTTACATATACAGTACCGGTCAAAAGTTTGGAAACATTACTATTTTTAATGTTTTTGACATTCTTGCTCATCGAGACTGCATTTATTTGATCAAAAATACAATGTAATATTGTGAAATATTATTACAATATGAAATCATCATAACTCCAGTCTTCAGTGTCACATGATCCTTCAGAAATATATGATGATTTATTATCTTATTATATCTTATATGATGATTATATTTTTTATAAACTATGATGAATAAAAAGCAAAAAAGAACAGCATTTATTCAAAATTGAAATCTTTTGTAACAAAATACACTACCGTTAAAAAGTTTGAGGTAAATCTTTTTTTTTTTTAGAAATTAATAATTGTATTCTGCAAGGATGATAAAAATGATAGAAAAGATTTCTATTTTGAATAAATACTGTTCTTTTTAACTTTTTTATTCATCAATGAATCCTGAAAGAAGTATCACAGGTCACTGATGCTGAAAATTGAGCTTTGACGACAGGAATAAATGACACTTCACTATAGACAGTTCAAAATTGTGACTGTTTAAATTGTAATAATATTTCACTGTTTTTACTGCATTTGTGATCAAATTTGTGATCTATCCGTCCATCCACCCACCCATCCATCAGCCACCCATTCATGTATCTCTCCACCCCTCCATCCATACATCTATCCATCCACCACCCATCCATGCATTTGTCCACCCGTCCATCCACCCCTCCCTCCATCCATCCATCCATCCATCATCCAATCACCAATCAATCTATCAATTCATCCACCCATCCATCCATCCACCCACCCATCCATCAGCCACCCATCCATGCATCTCTCCACCCCTCGATCCATCCATCTCTCCACCCCTCCATCCATCCATCTCTCCATGCCTCCATCCACCCATCCATCATCCATCCATCTATCCATCCATCCATCCATCCATCCATCTATCCATCCACCAGCCATCCATGCATTTCTCCACCCTCCATCCATCCATCCATCCACCCACCCATCAGCCACCCTCCATCCATCCATCCACCAGCCATCCATGCATCTCTCCACCACTTCATCCATCCATTCATCCACCCATCCATCCAATCACCCATCAATCTATTAATTCATCCACCCATCCATCCATCCACCCACCCATCAGCCACCCCTCCATGCATCTCTCCACCTCCATCCATCCATCCATCCACCAGCCATCCAATCACCCATCAATCTATTAATTCATCCACCCGTCCATCCACCCACCCATCCATGCATCTCTCCACCACTTCATCCATCCATTCATCCATCCATCCATCCGTACAGCAGTAAAGGATATTGATCGTGTGTGCGTTGTCTCTTGGCTAGTGAATCTTCATCACTGATACCAGCCATCAGATATCTGAGTCCGGTGACCCATGTCCGCGCTTCCTCTGCGTTTGAGGTCACCAAGTCCAGAGATTCCATGTGATTGCCGTGGTAAATAGTGAAACAACAGCTCGGATCAAAGCTCCCTTCCGCATGGCGATGGAAGATGTCAGACTGCCGACCTTCTGTGACCTTGTAGAGTGAGTCGATGGTGACTAGGGAGAGAGAAAAGAGAAAATCATCTCTGAACCCCTGAAACAATGACCCACTAGCCATGGATGACCAAAATTCAGAGATACATTCATTAGCAAAAGCCTTGCCAGCAGCGATTTGACCCACATTGAATCAACTACAATTGAAGATTTGCTTGGGTGAACATGTCCATTTAAAAAAAGAAATTAATAGAAACTGAAGTGGAGATGTTGTGTTAATGAAACTTATCTAATTCTGTAACTGATTCGACAAGAGGCAAAATCTGACAGTTATCACCCCCACTGCTTCTTTCTTATGTTTGACTCTCTTTTCACTTTTAAAGCACTGAACCATATCAATGTGTAATTAGATTTCAGCACTATTCCCTCACTATGCCTTTGGTTTTCTGTTGCTTATCTCCCTTTGGTTCCCCATAAGGGAACCCGGCCCAATGTTGGCGGCCGAGTGTGTTCATTGTGTTGCTTTACATGAAAGCACAACTCCTGACAGCCTCTGCAGGCTCTGTGTGCTTCCTGTCCACTTCAGTCTTATCAACATCCAAACCCAAACCAGCCTCTGAATCTTTCAGCAATGCCTTTTCAAAGGGATATTTCACCCCAGCATTAAAGTTCTGTCTCTTTTACTCACCCTCATGTCATTATTCTGTTATATTTTGTGAAACACATTTTTTGAAGCAACTTCACACAGCTCTATATGCAATGAGAGATTATAGTGACCACAGCTGTCAGGCTCTGAAAAGCACAACAAGTGCCACAGAAGCATGGAAAAAGTGCAGATTTTCAACCAGATTTGTAACAATGTTGGTAGTGTATGTGAATGCACAATGTTCACTCGTTCTCCGTGTTAGCTTACGTTTATTTGTCTTTTGATAGCTCCAGGGCTTCCATGAAAACAGATTATACGTTCGCAGGGTTATTAACAGGACAGTTATTGTAAATTGTATCTGAGTCTAAGTCTACTCTTTAAAAAAACACATTATGACAGTTTTTCCCTCTGTTCGTGGTCATCCAGTTTGAAATGTTGAATGGTTTTCCAGATTTTTGGTCATGGCGTTCTCTCCATATTTCCGATTCTTTGCCGTCTTTATCCACTGCCTACAACGCGCGCTGCATCCTTCACTGGAAACTGACAGTAACTCACTCCTGCTAAATGTTTACTCTTTGAATTCTTGCACCAGGAACAATACAAGTCAACACTATTATGACAAAAATTTAGCTAAGAAGTATTTCCTACGACGAAAGCAAGGTGGTATTTGACTCTGGTAAGCAAACTGGAGGGAGTGGCCTTGGATGGCAACATGCCCCAGTGCATTATGGGTGTTGAGGTTTTCCTACATATTAAGGAAAAGGAAAGACAACAGCCTTTTTTTTGTCTGTTTTCTCTAATCAGGTATCACCGATTTAAAAATAATTCTGCCTTTGCACTGGATATGTAACCCCTCCTGTTCAAACCTGCCCACTCTAAACGGGACATGAACCCGGGTCCGCTGGCATAAGAGTCAGACGCTCTATCAAGAAGGCTAAATGCTAAAGCCTCTAGCTAGCGTCAGTCGATAGAGCGTCTCTTGAGATCAGAGGAGCAGTGTTGATTTCGTTGACAAATAATTTTCGTCATCATTTTTGTCAACATTTTTTTCACTGACGAAAACGAGACGATAACTAAATAAAAACCAGTTTTGGAGAGCGGCTCAATCAATGAATAGTGCACGTTTATGACAGGTACTTGTTTATGAATTAAAGCTGATGAATAATGACAATGTTTACGATGTTTATATAGTAATACATTTTAGACGGTTGTAACAATGCATATTTTATCTCCCTCATCAGAACTGCAATAGTAAGGCGCAGGCTTTTAAAAATGAGAGTCAATGTGTATTTCGAGCTTGTTTATAATTAAAAGTCACGCATTAACCACGTTTTTGGTTACACAATAAACTGTATTTTATTTAATTCCAACATCAATACTAGATAAAGACACATGGCAACCATGAAGGCTTAAATACACAAGGACTAATGACTCAAAGGGTTAGTTCACCTAAAAATGAAAATAATGTCATTAATTCCTCACCCTCATGTCGTTCGACACCCGTAAGACCTCCGTTCATCTTAGGAACACAAATGAAGATGTTGTTGAAATCCGATGGCTCTGAAAGGCCTCCATTGGCAGCAATGACATTTCCTCTCTTCGGAGCGTTATGAAGCAGCGTATCGGATCAGCGGTTCGGATCGCCAAAGTCATGTGATTTCAGTTTGGCGGTTTGATACGCAATCCCAATCATGAATCGATACACTGATTCATAACGCTCCGAAGCTTCAGGAAGCCGTGTTTTGAAATTGGCCATCTCTATATAAGTCGTTATTTCGGGGGGTTTTGTGCGCAAAAACTATTCTCGTTGCTTCATAAAATGATTGTAGAACCACTGTAGTGAGATGGACTTTGTAAGGACGTCTTTAGTGCCTTTTATGGGTCTTGAGAGAGGAAATGACATTACTGCCAATTAGGGTTGGGAACCGAGAACCGGTTCTTATGCAGAACCGATACTTATTTTTGAAAAATACCAGAATCGCGCAAAATTCCTGAGTTTCGGTTCCGAAAACGGTTCTGGTGCAATGTGTGCGGCGCTGGGAGCGTATCCTTTAATAGCGGGCGACAGCTAACCTCGTCATGACTAACCTCGTCATGACTATTAATTACGTTGCCTGCCGCTTCCAGAAGTGCAAACAATTAACTAGTGGTGGGCCGTTATCGGCGTTAACGTGCTGCGTTAACGCGAGACTCTTATCGGGCGATAAAAAACATATCGCCGTTAATCTATTCTCAAAATTGGGTTGGGAGCTGGGTCTATACTACGCAAGCTATGATGACTTTCACAGTGATATTTTAGCGCGGATGTATAGCTACCTAGCCGAATTGCACTGTAGGGAGTGAGAACGAGTCTTCGAACCTGCGTGTATGCTGTGAGATTACCACATCAAGCGTGAACGCTGTCTTCCGAACTCGGGCGCGCACCCGCGAACCGTTCTCGAGTCCTGATGAGCGTGACTGACATACTGCAAGCAGAGAGCTGTACATATAATTTCTGCTCGTCGTCAGCATTCTTTAGAGCATTTGCAGTACATCCGCGGCAGATAGACGCAAGTGCCATTACGTACTCAAGCTGTGGTAACTAAATCAACGGTTCAAAAACAAAAATATAAACGTTAGGTGAACAATGCATTCTGCCACCTCCTCGCTCGACGTCGTTACCAAGTAACGGGGTAAACAGCTGCTGCTTTGATGACGCAAACGCACCTCGGTTTCGGACCCGAAAATATAATATGAACACGGTCCAGGGAGCAATCGAACTCGGGTTCGGTCCAGGCAATCGAACCAAGTGTGAAAGCACCAGTCATTATTTGGGTAGCACACATATTCTGAATGCCTTCGGCAGAATTCAAATGAGCCATTTTAATCTAGATTAATGCTGAATTACCATTTATTATTTACAAGTTCACTGAATAACTGAATTTCTATTAAATTAATATACAAATAACTAATAAATATAACTAATATAATATTTTTGCAAGAATGCTTTTAATACTGTAATATATGTACAGTAGGCTACAGGACTTTTTTGACATTGCCAACCTGTAAATGAATCAGAGATCATGTAATAAACACAACAAGGATTGTTTGAGTTGCGTATTATGCCTTTTTCCTTTACAACTATTTGTTTAATAATTTTAATGGAACCGGAATCGGAACCGGAATCATTAGGCGGAATCGGAACCAGAACCGGAAAATTTCTCACGATTCCCAACCCTACTGCCAATGGAGGCCTTTCTGAGCCATCGGATTTCAACACAAATATATTAATTTGATGAAGATGAACGGAGGTCTTACGGGTGTCGAATGGCATGAGGGTGAAACTAACCCATTTTTGGGTGAACTAACCCTTTAACAAGACACACCTGTGAAGAATATTCACCTTATGAACCAGTGAGAACATGACAACAGAATGGCAGGAACACATGAGGGCAAGGGAATCACATGACAAACCAGGAAGCACATGACAAACCAGGAAGCACATGACAAAATAAATCAATTTGAAAATAAAAGACGTGAAGATGAACAAACCGTGACACACTGTGACACATGTATTCAAGTAATAGTCGGTTCTGTAATGCTTAAATGCTCAATTAATGCATTACAACTGAACTTAATTCATTAGATTTTAGTCGACTAAAACTAGACTGAATCTAAAAACAATTCAGGTGACTAAAATATGACTAAAACTAAATGGCATTTTAGTCAAAAGACTAAAACTAAATCAAAATTTGCCTTAAAAATGAACACTGGAGTGAGGTTTACTCACACATACTAGCTGGCCTCCGTTATAGACAGTCAAGAGCTTCTTCAAGCGCATTTTCAGAGCTACTGATTTTAGTTGTTCATTTGTCTATAAGAGCTGTTAATAACAGGAACCTTATTCAAACTGAATTTTTGAAATTCATTGACCTGAATAATGAAAGCTGTATCATATACTATTTATATGAGCAATATCACGCTCATAGCCATGCAAAATGGATCTATATCTATATTGGGCTGCAGTGTTAATTTTGCATGAAAAGATTTGAACAATAAAATTAAACACTTCCACATATTATATTTATAACTCAAGGACCTTTTCATAAATATGTCTGTTTTCAAGGGTTTTCCAGGACTTTAATTTCAAAGTCAAAGTCAAGCACTTTGAACACTTTCTTTCTTCTGCAGAACACAAAAGAAGATATTTTAAAGAATGTTTATAACCAAAAACCCCAAACAAAACACTGAGAAATTCCTTAAAATATATGTTCATTTATGCTCCAGAAGAAATGGACTGAAAATGAGTAAATGATGACAGAATTTGAATTTCTAGTTGAAATATCCTTTTAAATTTCATTATGAAGACTTATTGTGAATATAGTGAACCGGAATATAATATAATATAGTGCACCAGTCTTATGGATCACATTTTTGATGCTTTTATAGTGTGTTTTGTCGTCATTAAATGGCAAGAGCTTCTTAAAGATTCATCAAAAAATTTTCCTTTTGTGTTCCGCTGAAATAAATAACAGAGTACGGTTTTGGAATGACGAGAGGAGAATATAAAATGATCTTTTTTTAATTTTTGAGTGAAGTACTCCTATAACACACATCTTTAACACTTCCTGTTGTGATGATAATCTTATCAAACAGCTCTGCATGTGTTCTAGAAGGCAGACTCACATCAAAGCTGTTGATTCCTGCGCTGATCCATTAACCTGACAATGAGCTGGGCACAATCTGTCTCTTCTTTAAATAATGTCTTATCTTATGAGAGCAGTTCACAAACATGACAGCAGCAAAATAGGGAGAGCTGGGGGGAAAGAGGGTGAGACGGGGGGACAATAGCATTTGAGAGCTTCTTTTTTTTTACTGTTCTGTGTAATAATCCACCCATCTGGGCTAGGTCAGATCAGCCCGCTAACAAAAGCCTAAAGTGAATATGGAGAGGAGCGAACAGGATTTATTTCCAGAACGCTCACCCAGGGAAAGAGGAGCGCTTATGCAGAATTCACTTTACCCAAACAAGTGACACAGATTGCGCGAGAGCGGTGTGTTTCTGGAAGCCTGTGATTCATACACAGCCATTATGTAAGAGAGGAGATCTGTGCTCAGACACTCAACATATCAAAATCTACACGGGCTGCTTTGATGAGGAAGCAGACGGGAGCAAGTAAAAGACTAAAAGAGGGGGAGGATCGGAGAAAGGGAGAGCGGAGAACAAGAAAGAGACATCAAGAAAGTGACAGAGAGAAAGAGATCAGTAAACCACAGATGTGGAACACTGACAGCAGATTGTTTCTGACTGTGATTTATCACTAGCTTGCATCCAAACAGGGAATTTAAAGGGGTGATGAATTGAGAAATCAACTTTCCCTTGAGCTTTTGATATATTAAAGGTCATGATAATAAAAGAATATCCAGTGCTTCATACTGACGTCATTGTGCCACGAAACAGAATAATAAGCATGTGTGATTCAGTAGCCCCGCTCCCCGACTCATCACGCTAGCCAGCAGCAATAAACAAGAGAAGAAGACAGCAAGATATTGTGGAAGAACTCAGTCGCTGCATAAGCTTCCTTCGGATACTAATATTAGGAATGTGTCATACTTCATTTATTTTTGCAAATAGTGAAATAATATTCCTTTCTTGATCTGGGCGCGCATGCGTGTGTGTGTGCGTGTGTGTGTGTGCCCATCAAAACCCATCGTTCAGGACAGAGCCTCAAAACCAGTGTAGAAAAAAGAAATTACTAATTCATTATGATGCTTTTGAATGTAAAAACCACACGAACGTCATTAGTTGACCTCAGACAACAGTATATATATATAACAAAACTGTTCATGACACCTTTAATGTAAAAAAAAATTTAATATCTGCGGGAAATTGTTGCAAAATAGAAAATTAAAACGTATGACTTTTTGAGGTAATGTCACATTACTTTTTTGATATGCATCTAGGAAAATGTATTCAGTGAATTTGTTCCCATTGAACACTAAACTTAATTCACTGTGTTTATCCAAATTGATTCACCCAATGTATATGAATTGACAAAATTAAAAAGTTATTTCAACTTTTGGAAGTAAAACCTTTTAACGATCTGAGCGCATGGTCTGAAGCTCATGGCACAAGTGCACTTTAGGGCATGTCTGAATCCACTTTTAATGAGTCATGGGTGTGTTTTGGGTGTAATGTGCAATAAACCAATCAGAGTCTCATCTCCCATTCCCTTTAAAAGCCAGTTGTGCTCGCACCATGGCGGATTCGCATGCGAGCGGAAAGACTGAACGCTTCTCCAGAGAGGAATCTTTTATTTTGAATAGTTGCCGTGTGTGTGTGTGCTGCTGCGCGTCCCTGAGTGTAATAAGCAGAGTGTATGTGTGTTTTTTCCATCGTCAAACTAGCAAAAGTGGATTTGGACATGCCCTAAGTGCACCTGTGCAATGCGTTTTAGATCATGCGCTCAGATCCTATAGGCTCATATTACTGAGCCCTTTAAATAACACACACACACACAAAAATTGTCGTTTTCAGTTCCTCAAAATAGTAACTCTCCAACAATGCACCTGAACACACCTGGTTTTCAGACCAGCACACCCATGGGTGAACAGTGCATTTGATATTTAAATGTGACGCTGGACATTAAAATGAGAATTGCGTTGGGCTGAAACTAGCAAAAAACATGTGTGGTAGGCCTTAGATATACAAAGAAGGTGCACTCATATTAATATGAATGAGAGAACGTGCAATGCATAATATGATCGAATAAGTCCCGTCTTCTAAATAAGAAGAGGTTTTGTTAATCCAATCACAAATGGACGAAGCTAAATACAGGTGTAAACGGGGTCCAAAACGTTTTGAGCTTGTCCACTTTAAACCACTTCCAGAGGTAAAACACATTTGACCGGATTGCTTTTTTGTGGTCAAAGCACACAAACAGCCACTAAAAGGCCGTCTACTCTCCGCCGAATGACCTAATGCGTAAACATTACGGGAAGAGGGCTAGCTAGATGGGATTTAAACTTTGTCGGCTGAAGACCTGAATTTGGTTTGAAGACGAAAAACGTACCAAGCACAAAGTTCTCTCGCCATTCCTGATTTCTATCACACACACTCACACTGATCGGCTGGTCTTGTGTCTGTCAGAGCAGAAACCAAAGCAGTTTTTTTTCCATCATCTCGGTTCATATTTAAATTGCGTGAACTTATTTCCTCCATTAGACCGAAAGATCTGAAAAAGCCCATACATTTACCCGCCCATAGACCCTCCCCGCGAAGAAATCAATTGGTCAAGGTGGACATTTTTTATATATATTAAACAAAATCCTTCAACAATGGACCCTTTTCACAGACTGTGATGAGGCGTTTTAACGGTCATTAATATCGTAAATCCTGCAATGTTTTTTGTATTTTCATTTTTTTTTAAATGTATGTACATTTATAATACTACTAGTTTGTATTATATTTCTTTTGCATCAAATTACAAAAAAACTACTTACCTGCTGTGAGTGTGTTTCTAATACATGGTCTATGGGAGGGATGGTAAAAAATAACATATTTCTCTCTTTTCACTGCCATTATCAATCTCACACAATTTTTTCCCTCTTTTTGAAAGTCGTGAAATCACTATTGTTGCGTTTTTCTTTTGCTATTTGAGCAAATTGGGACACAAAAAAAATTAAATGTATTCTCTCATTCAGTGCTATAAGAGTTAACCCAACTATGACGACTTCCGCTCCGAGAAACCCGGAAATGTGAAAAGGGTCTATTGAGTGTGTTTGACTTACTCTTGGCTTTCTCGCTCTTGCGAGACGGTCTCCAGCGGATGCAGGAACGGTGTTCATCCAAATAGAAGAGCCGGACCAGACCTTTGGAGCCGGTCTTCAGCTTCACCATCTGAGTTCCCGACTGCATCACACTCATGCATCGCTCAACTGCGAGGAAAACAAACACACACATGCACATTGAGTGGGTTGATGGGCACCTGAATAGTGTACAACGGTATAAAAATGGATTCTGTGACTAAAAAAAGGAACAGTTGATGGATGGAGGTTATAAATTGTTGGATAGTTGATAGGTGATTTGATGTATGTAGAGTAGTTTTGAGCTCACTTAGTGATGGGATATGATGAAATAAGATAACTGGCAAGGTTTGCACAATTGCAACCAGGCTAAGGATGCTCCGATTTTTGGGATGATCACTGGAAGCAAAATCGGCAGATACTGATCACTAAAAAAAATAATACCACATGATAAATATAAGGCCCACAGGGGTTATTTAGCTATTATTAAAGGTACACTATGTAGTATTTTTGCAGTCAAATATAAAAAAACCACCAGGACAGTGAAATATATTTTGTTCAGTTGAGTTCTTACAATATCCCAAATGTTTCCAACTATTTGTAAATTGTGAGAAAATCGCTATTTTTACCAATGAACCGGGACGTGAGAGCATAGCGTGTGAGGGAGTCGCCTGTCAATTGCGTCATATCTGCGTTACCCTCGGTGTCCGGTTTTATTTAGCAGAAAAGCTTTACTCTCACTGGAGTGTGAACAAGTGTCACAGCAGCCGCCGAGCTAACGCACAGAGTAACGTCATAACATCATTTTAAACACACTTACATGTATCTAATATGATAAACAGAGCTGTGTTACCTCATACTCATGACCGGAAAACCGGAGATTGCGCCGGCCAGTGTGTCCCGTCATAATAAAAGTCCCGTTGCTCGCGAGCCGTGTGTTTTGTGTAACAATCGCTCCGGCGGCCTCGCTCAGTTCCCTCAACACTCGGTCCTGCTCTGCTTCACTACAGTATAACATTAATAACCGCATCCATGAACATGATTTCTGCCCGAGTCCTATCCCGATTCTTTTACACTGAATGTGAGGTGAAAAGTTGCATAATGTACCTTTAACACCAATGTATGATATACTGTTACACATGCAATTTATTTCCCAACTGTTTATGTTCACTAACATAACTGTGTTTATATGAACAATCACAGAACCGGGAATTTTGACATATTTCTGTGTATTTGACCATTTAGGTGTAAACCCGTAAGCCCTGTCATGGAGCGACACACAACAGTATCTCTTTCATGGCTTAATGCAGTTTTAATAAGTCTTATTTAGCTGATGTGGACGTTAAGTTTGGTCTTTTAGGGAGGAACGAAAGTTAAATAAATGCACTAAAATCACACAGCCCTTGTTTCTTGCTGTCATTGCTGTAGAGTTTCTGTTGTCTCCACAATGATGTTGCAAATGTATTGTCTTTTTCTGAAACCTGGTAAAACTGCCAGACCGGTGAATGTAGAGAAGCAAATTTAGCTGCATGTAGAAAAATTGCCTTGTGAGTTTTGAGTCATCTGATCGTCCTTTATACAGACCACCGGTCTAACTATATAAAACGATTATCAGCCGACAACATTCAAAGCACCCTTAAACCAGGCCAAAAAAAAGAAGTTTGAAGAAGGTTCAGGAACCCTGCAGCAGACTGCAACAAAAAGCCAACAAAAGCCAAAATGATGCAACACAGCAGAGTTTTGCTGCAACCCAGCTCATCTTGACTGAGCGAGATGGCAACTCCCTGTCCTACAGGGCCACTGGGACCAATCGGCTTTACATCAGCTGACAGATCTGAAGGTCTCTAAATAAAACTTCTGCCTCGTGCTGAGGCTGGCTGGCTCGCTGCAAAATGAGCTGCCATGACAAGCTTGAGAGGAGAACATGTGCATGTGAGGAGTTGCTTCTCCTTCAAAATCACTTGCTCAATGACACCCGAGTGTTTCGGCTCATCTCCCCGATCAGAAGGGCACACAAAGCCTGAAAACTCTCCCTCCAAACCTGCTGAAACATTCACGTTAAAGCAATATACTTTAGACTGTCAGTCAGTGTGATTTCAGGGTGAATCCAATATGTGAAATCGAGCAGATGATGCCTTTTGTACGTGAAGCACATGTGTGTTCTCTATTTGTGACACTCCAAGCGGGGCGGCCTGAGGGGCTGGTGGGAGGAACAAGCTCTCGGATGATATAAAGCGAGAGTGGAATGAATGATTTACTGTATACAGGAGACAAACACAGCACAACAAAGCACAACTTAGGGACAGATTTAATAAACAGGGCAAATTAGCATGAGAACACAATTACAAAAAGGCGGCAATGATGAACGCAAACCTGGAAACACTTCAGGAGTTTCAAAGTCATCATCTGATTGGTTGAATTCTACAGGATGTCCATGAGATGTGTGTGTTGTGTTCTTTAACGGTCCGCCTATAAAACAAATGCCACGACTCCAAACTCCCTCGTGGAAGAAGAATGCCATCATGTTTACAAGTGTGACAATGAGCGCACTTACCAGGATCGACTAAAGGCTAGATTTTCAAAAGTTTGCGGCTCCATTGTTGCAGTAAACTTGAAAAATGTTCACGAATGAATAATTTGTAGATGCATGATGGTCTGTTATTGCAGGGACATCGACTTTAGATTTTCCCGCCCCAAAACATGATCGGAACAAAACAAACTGTGATTGGTTGCATTGCATGTCAGTCAAACGTCCTCTACATCTACGCGAGACCACATGATGATAATCCCCCAAAAAACCAACAACAGAGTCTTCTAAATTAGCATAACAAAACATTAAACACCACTAAATCTCTCACTTAACATTAATCTTTGCACAAAAATCATTATAATTTTAGTATTTACTCCCACTCTCGAGTGTCATGGCAAAGCATGCTGGAAAATAGAAATCCCAGCACAGTTTCAGTCAAATTTAAGTTGGTCTAAATTAAAAGAAACAAGTTCATGAAACTCAAAACAATTAAAAAATTCTGATTACTTAAAAAGTGTCAGTTTTGTGAATTTAAAAAAAAGTTCTACTCATAAAAGTTAATTTATTGAGCTAATTTGTTTCATTTAAATGTACCATACGCAAACCAATTAAGAATTTTTAGCATTACACCGTGTCCTAACTACACGATAAGATTCCAGCGACAAGCAACTTGTCTGTCCACACCAGACGCAACGCGACTGTGAGATGCGACAAATCAATCAAAAACCACAGAACCAATCAGAACAGAGTGTGGGCGGGCTCTTGCGGGAGGTACGGCACCAAAGATTAATCATCTCACGGCACTCGCAAGGAAATGGATAAGTGCATAATCAAATTCACATTTAAACCTTACTAAAATACATACAGAGTTACAAAAACAATCTTTGTCATAGAATACACTTGTTTGTTCATGGTTTGAGCGATCTTGTTTCCATTAGTTTAATTTCAAGATCTGAGGTGAATTATCCATTGTTGCTTGTTTAGTACGACTAACAGAGCTGGAGCACTAAATGATATTCATAAGTCACATTACACGCCTTTAACATTAAATAAAACACATAAACATGACCTGAGATTGTTTTGTGTTGTTGTTCCAGCGGCGACGTCGCAGAAACAGAAAGCGTTTCTAAAATCGATTCATTGCGTGACTGGTTAGGACAAAAACTTGAATTAACATGGAAAAGATGGCTTTAAATGCGTCGTGTCGTGTGTAGTGAGGACACGTGTTAGGGTTTACAACATGACTGATACTTCCATGTAAATTCACTTATTCAATTTAGAATTTATTCATGTTGTGTGATTTTATTTCTTCCTAAACAAAAAAGTGAAACTGGAAATAGATAAAAATTAAAAATTAAAACTAAACAGAAACATTTTTTTTTACCAAAGCACATAAACAATGACTAAAATTGTAATATTATATATCAATGTTTTTGTGTTCTCGCACAAATGTTTTGTGTTCCCCCGAGAAACTTCCAGTTTCCAAAGGTGCAAGGTTTTGTTGGTGAACTCAAAGCATTGAAATACTTTTTTCCTCCATTTCTCATTTTTTTCCCCACCCAAATATACATCATTAATCACTGAAACTGTACATGCAAGGATCAATCCAGATGTGTAATGATTTCACACAGGATACTTGAATAAACACAAATGTGAATGACTTTTTTTGTCCTTTTTAGATCAACATACAGGTTAAGATAACATGAGGGTCAGTAAATGATGGCAGTACTAAAAAATAAAAAAGGCCGTTCTGATGCTGTAAATAGATTCACAAGAATATTGTTACACAATATCTTAAGTGTCCGTGCGTAGACAATTTCCTGTTGCTCAGAAAATACCTTCTGAACATCAGAGATCATCTTAACACCATATATTTAATACCTCAGTCATATCACTACGATCTACTTCAGTTCTTGTCGAACACATGCTTGAAGACAGCAGTACTGGGAAGGATATAGATCAGTTGAAACAGGGTTTAACATCATCGACAGGACAATTCGGAAGGATTTAAAAACTAATCTCACACTACGACTACATGATGTAGATGTGCACACACACACACACACACACACACACACACATAAACAGCCGAGACACACTTCTCTGCTGGATTAGAAGGGCATAATGGAGGCAGGCTCAGACATTGTGTGCCAATTCATGGCCTGTGATGATGAAGTGGAATTAACAGTTCTGAAATTAATTAGAAAATGGAGTACAGTAGAGGGAGAGAGATAAGGAAAAGTACTCCATATGCTCCAATTCACACAGGATGAAGAGCAGCAGGTCACTGAGTTAAGATGCTTATGGAGAACCCACGTTAGATATGGGTCTCTGGGTAAAAACAATGAATCTGACCCAGATTATAGAAGCCAGACATTGAAAGATCATGTTGTACATTGATCTAGATCTACAAAGGATCCAGAATTATCGCTAGCTTCTATCTCTTCCACTGACTCTGAAACAGCATCCGCTTCCTGTCCCGACCAAACCAGGCCCACTTTCACTATCAGCACTTCACAGATTGGGACGCAATCCACAATCCAATTAGATTTGACATGACCATGAAAGACAATGCTTTCTATTCCTCCATTGAAACCTCCACTAACCCTGTTTCTTTTCCTCTCTCACACTGACGCTCACTTTGTACCCAGATAGAAGACCGAAAGTGCCAATATTCACAGATTTATATTGCCCAAAACACCACAAATTATCACTAATGTAGGCAGTTTTGGGGAAAGTTACTTTTAAAAGTAATGCATTGCAATATTGCGTTACACCCTTAAAAAGTAACTAAAGACATTGGTTAATAAAGTGAGATGAAATACATAAAGTGTTAACATATTTAATAATTGCAGGTTCGCGTATTATTCTGAGTTTGCATTTTACTGTTTTCATTAATTTTGAGGAATACTGAATCTGTTGAGATGAGTAAAAACATGTTCACATTTAGTCTGGATTTATAATAATCATCATGTTCACACAACGCCTCTGCTCTTACTCCTGTTTTCTCTCAATATGGAGACAGAAGAGCTGTCATTCAATACATGAGTAAATTGACTACAAGTAACAGATATTTTGTTGAGTAATGAGTTACTTTACTAGTTACTTACTTAAAGTAATCTGATTACGTAACCTGTGTTACTTGTAATGTGTTACCCCCAACACTGGTGATGTATTCCAGAACTATTAGAGATTTTAGAGATTTGAACAAACCCCTAACATCACTTTAGTTTGCTTGGTTTGTTTGGTCCGGAACCCCCAAAAAACATTTAGTCCTGGTTCACTTAGCATCCAAATCAATGCTGTGTGCGGCTAAATGCGCTCGTTGTATGACCGTAGCTTCATATGATGGTATTTTGACCAGCTGAGAACTCATGAAGAGCTTATAAAATGTGTAAAGGACTCAAAACAGCGTCAGGAATCCCTCCATCACACACACAAACCAAGATCTGCTGCGAGGAGACGTGGATTTTGACGCCTGTACCGAACTGTGATGGGCAACATCACGACTGTGATGAGAAAAAACAGGTGTGCTTGTGCATTCTGCCCTTTTTAGGGTCACATCTTATGACTTCATGTCCTGTTTTTGGTTCGTTTACATGACTTTGGTCCGAGTTGTGCTCATATTTCAGTCGAACCGCACCAGAGTTTGTTTAGAAGCGGATCGAGACACATCTTGTCAGCTTGTTTGGTGCACACCAAGGTTCAGATGGCAGCGTTCACACTTATTCAAATGAACCGCACTGACAGAGCAATCGCACCAGGGCTCGCTTTAATCCAGCCAAGTGTGAACACACCCTAAGAAATAAACTTTGGGATGTAACATCCTGTACCAACCATGCTGTGGACCTGAGTGAAACTGTTTGCCTAAATTACATTTCTAAGACTTAAAATGAGGGACCCAACCAATGAGGGATATCATTGCTATCACTGAACCACAGACACTGTTTCTCAGTGATAGCAATGATTTTTTATTTAATACTTATTTATATTTAATAATTATTTAATTGATACATCATCCTCAATAAACCCGTCTCCGGCGTGTTGCCTCGGATCTTTTGAATATTCCGATCTATTAGGACCTCTGACCTGTAAAATTGCCAGAATAATAATACTACGCTGTTTGTTAATTGGCCAGAGGAGAACTGGCATCCCGACTGAGCCTGGTTTCTCCCAAGGTTTATTTTTCTCCATTAGGTCTCCTGATGGGGTTTTGGTTTCCTTGCCACTGTCGCCTCTGGCTTGGCTTGCTCAGTTGGGGACACTCAATTTTTTAAATAAATTTCCAAATAAATCTAATTATTAAACTAAATTAACCATATAAACTAAATTACTGATCTAATTACTGATCTAAAGCCCACATTGTCATTGTATGATAATGTAAATAAATTGTTGCATTATTTTTTAGTTTAAAGCTACACTGTGATATTTTCCCCATCTAGCGGTGAAAAGGTATATGACCATCCAGTGAATATTAGTTTCTGTTCCTCTCAATTCTGATTTCTTTTTAACTCTTACGGTCGATTTAGTCCAAGATTAATATGGCTTCCAGTTCGATCAAGTGATGAGGTTACTTTTGAAAAGTATTATAATTTGGAGTTATTTAATTTGTCAGTTAACATGTGGTTATGACATCTATGTAAAATGAATAATAGTTTTACGTTTTGTTATTTTTACCATTTCATTGCTAACATCAGCGATCAGGTTCCCAGACGAATGCAAGCTAATCTTAGTAAAGTAACTTTTATCGGTGCTATTGTTATTCTGTATATTGTATGCGACATCACTAGCGTAAGGCAAAGTTTACATTGTAGGCTATATCAGTCTCAAGCAATCCCCCTCTTCACATTCGACACAGTGCCATCGAGTGTTAAAACGCCAAAGGCAAAGCTTGAATTTACGGGGATGTCCCTCTTTGGCTACTGTACTTTCAAGATGGAGGGGCAACATGGCGACGCGCATTCGAACCCCTCACCCGTATGTATTTTCAATGGCATATTATACACTTACGAGAATACTTTATTACTTGAAAGAAGTAAATATACATTAATGAGCACATATATTTTTGAAAGAACTAAGTGTTTTTAGCTAAGAATAAACTAAAAAATTTACACAGTTTAGCTTTAACACTGTGAAGCTGCTTTGAAACAATCTGCATTGTTAAAAGCGCTATATAAATAAAGTTGACTTGACTTCACTTGACACTGAAAAACAATTAAATGTGCTTCATAAAAATTAAGTCAAAAATATAATTTAACCATCATGGAATCAACCTAAATACACAACCATTCAAAAGTTTGGGGCCAGTACATTACATAAATCCCTTATGCTCCCCAATGCTGCATTATATATAGTTTTTATATATGAGATAAAAAACTATATTTTAAAATGTAAATTATTCCTGTGACAAAGCTGAATTATCAGCATCATTACTCCAGTCTTCAGTCACATAATCAAAAAACAAACCTTTTATTCTACTGTCTCTCAACCATACGTTATATATCTTTCATGTTAATCTCAAAAAACAATGCGCAGAGATAGAAAACAAGCAGACAGAGATTCTTAAGAGCACGCTCTTCAAACAAGCCCATCTTATTATGAAAGATTCAGGTCACTCTCCAGAGCATATTAAGAAACTGTGACAGAATAACACACTCTCTGGTCTTATTAAGTGCCTGGCCTAGCCTGGCTTCCAGTTTTTCTTCCTCTTTTAATTTAGGTACGTTATACTCTTTTGCCTTTGTGGCATCTTGATTGCATTTCTTCTTTTTTTCGCACCACTAAGTCTTCTGTTGTTCCAGAGTTTCTGAACTTGAGAAGTCAAAACTGAGGAACTTCTTGAGAAAAAGTCTCAAGCAGCATCCAATAAAAGCAGAATATATATTCACAGATGTGATAATACTGCCGCACACACACAAAACTTTCCCAATACTTTTCCCTCTCTCACTCTCTTGCTCTTTATAAAGTTACAGTGCTCGCAAAGTCGCTGTCAGTGAGCGTTACTGTGGAAGAAAACTATTGATTTTCCTTCTCATGAAAGCAGTGGCTCCACCTTTCCCCTGCAACACACAGTTTGTTCTTAAATAAACCTCTCTCAGGTTCTCGCTCTCCCTCGAGGTCATTCTGTATGTCTTGCCTCCAGCAGGGTTTTAACATCAGTTTGCAGCGCATGTTGCAATACAGACGTGAGCAGCAACAAGCTACAGCATAATCTCTAGGGGAATGGGGAATCCAGCTTTGTTCCTAAACTTAGTGAGCTCAGAGATGCCAACCTAGGCAGGATGTTAAAGGGATAGATCACTGAAAAACCATTTAAGCTGTGTTTATGACTTTGACTGTGTTGCCAGTGGCTGTCGGTGAGGTCGCTCTGTTTGCCTAGCTTATGCATGATATTCAGGGGTGTTATTCCATGTTGTAGACACCAAATCAGATTTTTTTTAAGTTTTCTTGAAGAGAAAAGACTAAATATAAATGAGTACATAAAATTCTTAATATTAAATATGAATGAGAAACAGTAAGTGCAATCATGGCTATTTATCTGCAGTGAAAATTAAAGTCTATCTGGATTCACGAAACCATTCAGGCTTGGAGTCAGCTGTGTACAACCGTATGTACATAGAGATATAAAAAATGAAGTTGCTGATCGCTAAAATAACTTCTCCATCTGATCACCGACACTATAAAGTGACAGATCAGGTGCACTCTACCAACTTCACTCCTATTGGTTGTCATTCGCATAAGTAGCTCCCGTAAATTCACTATTGGTGAGATTTCTGTATAATATCAGTTTTTAAATGCAAGATATTTAAAGTGTACCTAAATATACTTGCAATCAACTTTAGCACAATCAAATATACTTTAAAGGAACACTCCACCATTTTTAGAAATAGGGCTTATTAAACATCTTTCCTACATTTAGATATGTGGGCAAATGCATTTATGTCTCAGTGCATGCATTTTTTTAGTTTGGCAGGGTCGCCGCTAGCTTAGCTTAGCATAATGAATGGAATCCTATGTTGCCAGCTAGCATGTTTAAAAGTGATCCAAAAAATCCCCCCCACCTAATTACTTCTTGTGGCCTGCGTATTCACAACGGGTACAAAAAGCGATGCAGATTAAGACTAGGCGATTTCCTAGGCAGATATTGACTTGGGACTATATTATGGGGAAGCACAGGCGAAGCACTGCTACTGCAGAGATATCACACAACACATGAAATCCCATAACTTCCGTCAACTACCGGCGTATGTTATGCATGTGTTACGTGATATCTCTGCGCCCAAGTAGCAGTGCTTCGCCTGAGCTTCCCCATAATATAGTCCCAAATCAATATCTGCCTAGGAAAGCGGGTTTGGATCACTTTTACTCGGGACATGCTAGCTGGCAACATAGGATTCCATTCATTATGCTAAGCTAAGCTAGCGGCGACCCTGCCAAACTAAAACAATGCATGCACTGAGACAAAAATGCATTTGCCCACATATCTAAATGTAGGAAAGAAGTTTCTAAACCTATTTCTAAAAACGGTGGAGTGTTCCTTTAAGTATATGTTCAGCTGGATTTCAGCACTATTTCCGGATAACTAAAGTGCATTAAGTACAAAATTAGTTTAGACTTTTAGTATATCAGTTTAGTATACCAAAAGTACAATTCCAGGGTATTTATATTAAGTACATAATTATGTAAATGTATTTGTAGTATACTTAGCGTAAATAAATGTATTTCAAGTAAATTTTAGAATATTTATTTTTAAAAACCATATAGGGCCCTATTTTAATGATCTAATGTGCACAGTGCACGTGCACTTAGGCAGTAGTCGTTTTCAGGTACTCAGAATAGCAACGTGCCAACAATGCGGCTGAACACACCTGGTTTCAGGCCAGCACGCCCATAGGCAAACATATCGCGAGTGCATTTGCTATTTAAACAACGTTGCTCTGGACATGACGACTGCGTCATGTTGAAACTAGCAAAAACACTTTGAGTGTATGATAGGGCTCCTAGTCCAGGTCTGCTTAGCATACAAATGGGCTTTTTACACCAAACCTAAAGATACTGAACCTAAATGCATTAAGATGTTTACAACCTAATTGGTCGGCTTTTGTGACGATATTTTGTGAAGGAACTTCGAACATCCAAATCAATGCCGTGTGCGGCTAAATGCGCTCGTTGTATGAGCGTAGCTTCATATGATGGTATTTTGACCAGCCGAGAACTCATGAAGAGCTTATAAAATGTGTAAAGGACTCAGTGTGTCAGGAATCCCTCCGTCACACACACAAACCAAGATCTGCTGCGAGGAGATGCGGTTCTGACGCCTGTACCGAACTGTGATGGGCAACATCAGAGTTCGTTTAGAAGCGGATCGAGACACATCTTGTCAGCTTGTTTGGTGCACACCAAGGTTCAGATGGCAGCGTTCACACTTATTCAAATTAACCGCACTGACAGAGCAATCGCACCAGGGCTCGCTTTAATCCAACATGGCAAGTGTGAACACACACTAATGCCTGGCTCACACTACAGGAGTTTTAAAATCCTATCCGATTGTAAAATCTGGTTGCAGCACACATTTCAGGAGAATCTTTGCAGAATTTCTTCCCTCAAATCTTAAACATGCTCACACTACAAGATTTGAAATTCGCGAAGCATCACACACTACAAAATGTTATTAAGATTATCGTACAGAGGAAGCGCATCACGTGATCTACGCAACAGATTGGAATCGGGGAAAATGGATACTGTAAACCGAAAACTTGCTCTATCAATAATGATCGTTTGTTGTGAAAAAAAAACAAAAGTGGAAGAATAAACGAGTGTGGATGAGAAAATGTTTGGGGAGACGGGATCAACATGGACTGTCAGTTCTTCAGCGAGAAATGGAGGTAAAATGTACCTTATATTAGTATCATAGTGTGCTAGAATGTTTACCGTTATAATATTGCCTGCCTAGTTCAAAAGCGATAGTGTCACCTTTTCCAGTGTAGATTTGTGCTGTAATATGAAAATACAATTGATGCTAGTATAGTATGTATTATGAAATGTGTCTACTTATAAGAAACAAGGGTTTGCAGCTTTCTCTCTCTCTCTCTCACTCACACACAAACACGCTGCGCGCACATACATACACACACGCACATACATACACACACGCACAAACAATCCCCTCTCTATCTATCTATATAATTATTGTTATCCGTGTTGTCGGTTTCGCGGTCGCCATTTCGAAATGTCCGTCACTTCCGTCTAGTCGTAGACTTCTTGTTTCCTATTGGCTATTGTGACAGTACTGACGTTATTACAATCTTGCTCATCCCGATAAATATCAAACATGTTTGATATGATCGGGGAGAGCCCGATTTATGTGAGAGCAGATCGGGAGGGGCAAGATTTTATCTGTGAATGTCTCACATTACCAGATAATCAGCGCCGAACATCGGAACCGATCGAGGTCGTGGACAAGATTTTTTCTCCGATTCTCCGGATGGGGGAAATCAGGTATAAATCGGTCTAAAACTCCTGTAGTGTGAGCCAGGGATAAGAGAATAGAATTGTGAGTCATTTGTGGGGTGCAGAAAATTCCAAATCAGCCACTCGTGAGATTCCATTCCGGTCAGGCGTTGTCTTAAGGCTAATTCACACAACCAATGCAGACAATCACCAGATTAGGCAACAACACTTTTCCTCAGACGTTCCACGACCTGACAAACACATGTTCAGTCAGAGAAAACAAACCAACGGCAACAGATGCCAACAGACGTGAGAAGGCAGCCCCCTATTTAGGCAGCTCACTAGCTTGAGATTTCTTCTGAAAGGATAAGCTTCTTGCTTTCTTCCACCCTGTAGCAAATGATTATGCAACATATAAACAAAGTATATATCTTTCTTTCTTTTTTGTTCAAGGTTCCAACTCCTGGTGATTGTTTTTGTAAAAATGTTGACACTGTGGATCATAAGATCTCCAGGCTGCTGTTCCCTCATGCAAGCACAAATAGTTGAAATAACCCTCGCACAAAACCAACTCAAGTGCAAAATAAAAACACAGTGTGCTCCTTACATGTTTTGAAGGAACTGGAAGACTCATGTTATTGATTCCAAAGACCCAAACAATTGTGATAAGAGTTAAAAAAAAACAAGGAAACAACAAGGACACTCGACATCCATGAGGACACTCGCTCTCCACTTGACTCAAGTATGCCAAAACATGCCACTTAACTGGGACTTGCGCCAAACCGAAAGGGTGTGAAGGAATGGACAGGATGGTCAAAGGTCACAGACAAGCACATGCTGCCGCTCTTGACGTTACAACTGAGGGTCATCAATTAGATCTCTAAATTAAGAAATCCATTTTAATGAGTGGCCAGGACTAATCAAGAATTAATAAGAGTCTCCCTCGCGCTACGTCTCTTGTCCTCCTCTTTGGACTCCTATTATTGTTATTATCACGAGTCTCTCCAGCTCATTTGAAACAAATTAGTCTCGTGTTGAGCAAACCTTCACGGCCGATTACTGCGGTCTGCACAGTGGGGACTCGGCACAGATCTCCAGGGAGGGTGTTCATTAGGATGCAGAGAGAGGTGCGAACTGACAAGACGCTTCAGGACGCCAGCCTCCCCTGCCACTTCATGACATGATAATCATGAGTTAAAGAGACAATTCAACTGCACTCTTGGGCAGAATATAGCCTATTTGAAATAAATGAATGAATTCATCCAAAATAGTAGAAATAGTATGATGCAATGTATTTAGTCCCATATATAAATTATATTATACGGCATAAATTCATGAATGTCACATCACAATTATCTTGTTTAGTTCATAGTTTCAGCCGCATTTCCACTGCAGGTCTTGATGCCCGATCTGATTTTTTTTTGATGACCAGCTTACATCCTTTAAAAATTATCCAATCCAGGGCTTGACATTAACACCCACCAAATGTGTGTGTATTTCAGCAGTGGCGTGTAACACAGTCACTCCTAGCCACTTTGGCATGAATTTTATATATAATACATACACCTGCATGCCCTTGAGGCGTTTCAAAGATGGTCGCCGAGTGAAATGACTTGTCTTATAGGGACTTTGGTGCATCTCAATCAGCTCCCTAGTTTAGCATTCAGGGCACTGATCAGGGAGGTGGCCATTTTAAGAACTATCTCAATTGCAAAAAAAATCATGGTTTGCATTTTATAAACATCTATCTATGTTATGTGTAGTGAGTCGGCTCCTGTGATATTAAGTTTCGCACTTCACAACTTCCGTTCATCGCTGCTCCCTGGGTTTTGAGATACATTGTGGGACTTTTTAGGGAGCGAACGTTTTAGTGCACTGGAAGGAATCTGCGATTTAAGGCTCTGTCCCAAATGGCACATTCATGTGCACTTTCGGTCTAGTGGACTTACAATGGCCGCTGCGTGCGAGTGTCCGTTAAGTTCACAAGACCGTAGGGTGTCCCATGCATCATTTAAGCTCAAAGAAGGGTGCTCGTGAACGCCCCCTTTGTTGCTGCTATGCGCCCTTGATGCGCACTTCAAGTTTGCGAGCTATGCAGATGACTTTTACCCGGCAGTCAAAGCGGCCTCACGTCGTGAAAGTGCGGACTCAGAGGAAGACCGTGAGGGTTTAGGGTGCCATTTGGGACAGGGCCTGAGACAGCTCTTAAAATGGCCGACTCCCTGATCAGTGCCCGACCACTGAACTAGACAGCTGATTGAGACGGACCTGCAGTCTCAATCAACTCCCTTGTGAATCAGTAAATCACGTAAACTAATAGTGCCCTATGTAAGGGTATAGGGGGCGATTTCTGAATCGTTTATGCCCCATTTCTTGATGCAATCCACCTGATTGTTTAATCAAAGCTGTTGGCTGAGAACACACTTATATTCCTATATTTGTCAATGGGCCAGATGGATTTAGGTGGGAATGCAGCTTAGCAGGGCATCACAAAGCAGCCAGACAGGAAAACAGAAGCTGAATGCAGAGGCCAGCTGAGAGAAATGGAAAAGCAGTGCTTTTACCTGCTTTTGACCCAGGAAAGTTAAAGCTGACAGGAGGTAGACAAGAGATAGAAAGTGTAAATAAATCAGGAGGGGAGTGTCTTTATAGGGATTGGAGACATAGGAGAACTAAATGTGCTCCGACGAGAGAGCAGATCAAAGCGGCCTGGTGAGAAGTACAGGGAGATATCAAACACTGAATAAGTGGGTCGTAGAGACTCAGGCTCTGTGATGCCTAAATCACAAAGCACTGTGTGTTCAGAACCATCAGAGCAGGAACACAAAACACAGGGCGAGACATGCATAATGCAGCCGGACACCTGCGCACAGCTTCAGCAAACTGCTCTGTCCTGCGCTGCATATGCCTGTACAGCAAACATGAAGAATAAGTGTAAATGGCTTATTTCATTAGAAGTCCCTGCTGTGTTGATACATAGATAAATTACACATTGAAACGGTTATAATGTCAACAAATTTAATGAATCACATGCATCAACGCTACAGATCACACTGACTGAATCACTCACCTGTGCAGCACATAATTACCTGAGTATGGTCTTGATGATTTTCTAAATGATGACATATTTTACATTTACTTTACTTTATTGTTTATTTTTACAGGGACAATGCACAATTAATACTTATTGCAATAGCTAATTTACATTTACTGTCCCTGGGCAGTTAAACAAATAAAATAACTTACAATACACCACAGAACATCACTACATATATCCAGGAATGAAATATGTAAAAACAAGGAATTTACATCACAATCATTAGTTGTTGTTTTTTTGTTTTTTTAAAAACTGTGAAGCTGTCAATGCTTTAGATGTTTAAGGAATTCTATATCCCCACTACTCCGAAAAAGCTGTTTGGCCAAAGGCTGTTTTTCTATACTGGACTACCAAATCTCCCCTAGCAGATGCTCTAGTCATACCGGCATTGCCGTAATGGGCCTGGCATTCCCTAAGAGGAGGGGGAGCAAGATTATGGATAGTTTTGTACGTCAGGCTTACATCAGTGTAAAATACAAAAATTATTAAAATGTAAAAAAAATTACTTTTTCAAAATGGTAGTCCTTAAAATTTGTTTAGCAAATGTTATTTGCACAGTAAAAATAACATTTTCTTAGCGATAGTACACTTATAATAGGCTTACCACACTCGAAAAATGCTGGGTTGTTTTAACCAAATGTTGGGTCAAATATGGACTAACCCAGCAGTTGGGTTGTTTTAAGCCAGCAGTTGGGTTGTTTTAACCCTGCGGTTGGGTTAAATGTTTGCTTAAGACAACCCAATCGCTGGGTTAAAACAACCCAACTGCTGGGTTAGTCCATATTTGACCCAACATTGGGTTGTTTTTTACCAAGCATTTTTTTAAGTGCATAGTGAATCAGGACAGGACAAAAACACATCTCAGCATATCAGCATAACCATCAGCCAACCAGATGTTTAGATAAATCAGTATCGGCTACTGAAAAACCCAGAACTGTGAAGCCCTAATCATAAGCACTGTTATCTTGA